>JAODUO010001739.1:0-65000 GCA_025642075.2 Ridgeia piscesae
CTAGTGTGTGAAGACATAAGTCCTCGTGGCACAGTGTCTAGTGTGTGAAGACGTAAGTCCTCGTGGCACAGTGTCTAGTGTGTGAAGACGTAAGTCCTCGTGGCACAGTGTCTAGTGTGTGAAGACATAAGTCCTCTGGCACAGTGTCTAGTGTGTGAAGACGTAAGTCCTCGTGGCACAGTGTCTAGTGTGTGAAGACATAAGTCCTCGTGGCACAGTGTCTAGTGTGTGAAGACATAAGTCCTCGTGGCACAGTGTCTAGTGTGTGAAGACATAAGTCCTCGTGGCACAGTGTCTAGTGTGTGAAGACATAAGTCCTCGTGGCACAGTGTCTAGTGTGTGAAGACGTAAGTCCTCGTGGCACAGTGTCTAGTGTGTGAAGACATAAGTCCTCGTGGCACAGTGTCTAGTGTGTGAAGACATAAGTCCTCGTGGCACAGTGTCTAGTGTGTGAAGACGTAAGTCCTCGTGGCACAGTGTCTAGTGTGTGAAGACATAAGTCCTCGTGGCACAGTGTCTAGTGTGTGAAGACGTAAGTCCTCGTGGCACAGTGTCTAGTGTGTGAAGACATAAGTCCTCGTGGCACAGTGTCTAGTGTGTGAAGACATAAGTCCTTGTGGCACAGTGTCTAGTGTGTGAAGACATAAGTCCTCGTGGCACAGTGTCTAGTGTGTGAAGACGTAAGTCCTCGTGGCACAGTGTCTAGTGTGTGAAGACGTAAGTCCTCGTGGCACAGTGTCTAGTGTGTGAAGACATAAGTCCTTGTGGCACAGTGTCTAGTGTGTGAAGACATAAGTCCTCGTGGCACAGTGTCTAGTGTGTGAAGACATAAGTCCTCGTGGCACAGTGTCTAGTGTGTGAAGACATAAGTCCTCGTGGCACAGTGTCTAGTGTGTGAAGACATAAGTCCTTGTGGCACAGTGTCTAGTGTGTGAAGACATAAGTCCTTGTGGCACAGTGTCTAGTGTGTGAAGACATAAGTCCTCGTGGCACAGTGTCTAGTGTGTGAAGACATAAGTCCTCGTGGCACAGTGTCTAGTGTGTGAAGACATAAGTCCTCGTGGCACAGTGTCTAGTGTGTGAAGACATAAGTCCTCGTGGCACAGTGTCTAGTGTGTGAAGACATAAGTCCTCGTGGCACAGTGTCTAGTGTGTGAAGACATAAGTCCTCGTGGCACAGTGTCTAGTGTGTGAAGACATAAGTCCTCGTGGCACAGTGTCTAGTGTGTGAAGACATAAGTCCTCGTGGCACAGTGTCTAGTGTGTGAAGACATAAGTCCTGTGGCACAGTGTCTAGTGTGTGAAGACATAAGTCCTAGTGACACAGTGTCTAGTGTGTGAAGACATAAGTCCTCGTGGCACAGTGTCTAGTGTGTGAAGACATAAGTCCTCGTGGCACAGTGTCTAGTGTGTGAAGACATAAGTCCTCGTGGCACAGTGTCTAGTGTGTGAAGACATAAGTCCTTGTGGCACAGTGTCTAGTGTGTGAAGACATAAGTCCTTGTGGCACAGTGTCTAGTGTGTGAAGACATAAGTCCTCGTGGCACAGTGTCTAGTGTGTGAAGACATAAGTCCTGTGGCACAGTGTCTAGTGTGTGAAGACATAAGTCCTTGTGGCACAGTGTCTAGTGTGTGAAGACATAAGTCCTTGTGGCACAGTGTCTAGTGTGTGAAGACATAAGTCCTGTGGCACAGTGTCTAGTGTGTGAAGACATAAGTCCTGTGGCACAGTGTCTAGTGTGTGAAGACATAAGTCCTTGTGGCACAGTGTCTAGTGTGTGAAGACATAAGTCCTCGTGGCACAGTGTCTAGTGTGTGAAGACTAAGTCCTCTGGCACAGTGTCTAGTGTGTGAAGACTAAGTCCTCGTGGCACAGTGTCTAGTGTGTGAAGACTAAGTCCTTGTGGCACAGTGTCTAGTGTGTGAAGACATAAGTCCTCGTGGCACAGTGTCTAGTGTGTGAAGACTAAGTCCTCGTGGCACAGTGTCTAGTGTGTGAAGACATAAGTCCTTGTGGCACAGTGTCTAGTGTGTGAAGACATAAGTCCTTGTGGCACAGTGTCTAGTGTGTGAAGACATAAGTCCTTGTGGCACAGTGTCTAGTGTGTGAAGACATAAGTCCTTGTGGCACAGTGTCTAGTGTGTGAAGACATAAGTCCTCGTGGCACAGTGTCTAGTGTGTGAAGACATAAGTCCTTGTGGCACAGTGTCTAGTGTGTGAAGACATAAGTCCTTGTGGCACAGTGTCTAGTGTGTGAAGACATAAGTCCTTGTGGCACAGTGTCTAGTGTGTGAAGACATAAGTCCTTGTGGCACAGTGTCTAGTGTGTGAAGACATAAGTCCTAGTGACACAGTGTCTAGTGTAGCGTACTGGGGCAGATGTACACAGTGAGACTGTTACAGGACGAAGACCTGCTCCAGGAGCTTGATGACCAGATCTCTGGTCTACAGGACAACATAGCCTACGTGCAGGAGAACATTTCTGACTGCCAGAGCAACATCATGCAGATGGAAGAGAGCAAGGTGATGTTGTCAGCGAGAACCTGTCTTGCTCTCAGCCTGTCTCACAACTCTGTCATTTCTTATAATAATAATAATAGAAGTATTAATAATATCAACAAGGTATTATTAAGCATGCTAGATGACCATTCCCATCGATGATCTCCATAGTAATAATAATAATGATAAAGTAATAAATAAGACATTTAGAAAGCATCATGTAAGCACCACATATCTGGGTAGACGCCTGCTGAAAAGCATTCGCTGGGTAACATTTGTAAGACAAGTCAAGAAACACAGAAATAAATTAAGGTAAGTAAAATATGATAGGATGAATTAGGAAGATTTTAAACCAATGAAGATATTAAATAAGTGAAATATGCGTTTTAATCTGCAACATGCCTGGTTTTCCCTCTCCACACTGTGTCGTTTTCATCAGAGAGTGCTTAGTGACATGACAACAAGATACGACTGTCCACCTGGTGTTGACTGTCAGTGATATGTCTGTCCCGCTGGTGTTGACTGTCAGTGACATGACTGTCCCGCTGGTGTTGACCGTCAGTGACATGACTGTCCCACTTGTGTTGACTGTCAGTGACATAACTGTCCTGCTGGTGTTGACCGTCAGTGACATGACTGTCCCGCTGGTGTTTACCGTCAGTGACATGACTGTCCCACTGGTGTTGACCATCAGTGACATGACTGTCCCGCTGGTGTTTACCGTCAGTGACATGACTGTCCCACTTGTGTTGACTGTCAGTGACATAACTGTCCTGCTGGTGTTGACCGTCAGTGACATGACTGTCCCGCTGGTGTTTACCGTCAGTGACATGACTGTCCCACTTGTGTTGACTGTCAGTGACATAACTGTCCTGCTGGTGTTGACCGTCAGTGACATGACTGTCCCGCTGGTGTTTACCGTCAGTGACATGACTGTCCCGCTGGTGTTGACCGTCAGTGACATGACTGTCCCACTGGTGTTTACCGTCAGTGACATGACTGTCCCGCTGGTGTTGACCGTCAGTGACATGACTGTCCCGCTGGTGTTTACCGTCAGTGACATGACTGTCCCACTGGTGTTGACCGTCAGTGACATGACTGTCCCACTGGTGTTGACCATCAGTGACATGACTGTCCCACTGGTGTTGACCGTCAGTGACATGACTGTCCCACTGGTGTTGACCGTCAGTGACATGACTGTCCCACTGGTGTTGACCATCAGTGACATGACTGTCCCACTGGTGTTGACTGTCAGTGACATGACTGTCCACTCGGTGATGCAGTGTCATGCTTAAGGTGACTGTCAATGTTATGTTGACACAGGACATAGACCAGGAGCCTGTGGTGACACTCAACAGTTGTGACTCTCTGGAGGAGGCCAAGTACCTGCTGGAGCACTTTGTCCTCATGTCCATCAGCAAGGTGGGTCTCGATGTCATCAGTTCTTACATTGCACCGCACCCTAAATACAGTGAACCCGGGTTTGAATCCTCTTGCCCCTATTTAAAATCTTGTTCACTCTTTGTTTCTCCAATTCATTCAGGTGTATGAATGACTACATGGTTATAAACAGTGGTGGACATTTGTGTACAAATAATGTGTGCATTAATTGTAGCATGGCTGAAGTATTCCCAGAGATGTTGGGATGGTGTTCACTTGAACACATCTGCCAAGAGTGAAACTCAAAGCCTGTCATCCTCAGGATTGGATAATGCCCTTTGTATTAGTACATACAGATGTTTATTCAGTGCTATAAATTAACAAAATGTTCCTGTTTTATATACAAACTGAACCTTTGCAACTTGCATGCAACTGTAATTGCACAAGGTCGTGGTGTTGTGACACAAGCACTTGGGAAAGATAAGTGACTGCAACAGTAGAGAACAGAGTCAAACGTTTTAAAATTTCTAAAATCACTTTTATGTGAAGTAAATTTAAACAGCTCCATGTTTCACCATGTCAAACAGAGTGTTACACAATGTCTCCCACCAGTCTGCCTGTGTTTACAGTCTTGCATTGGTTTTGTTCCGTTGTAATCCACGTTGTAAGATATCACCCATATTGCCCTTCTCGACACAGTGTCAGTTCTCAGTCTTACCAGCATCCATGGGTATGATTTAGCAAAGTAACTTGAAGTAAATTAAAGTAATTTTATCAAAGTAAATGAAGTGTCACTACAGAAGTACTTTTATCAGTAGTAGCACAGTAGGCCAGTAACGCAGTAGGCCAGTAGCTCAGTGGCTACAGGGTCAGACTCGACTGAGAGAACCCGGGATCAAATCCTCTGCTCCCATCGCAAACCGCGGGCAGATTTGTTCACTCTACATTGCCCTAGTTCACTCAACTGTATGAATGAGTACATGGCTATATACAGGTAGATATTTGAGTACGAATAGTCTTTGTGCATTAAATGCAACGAGGCTGGATCCTTCCCAGAGAAGCCGAGATGGTATTTGATTGAAAATGTCTGCCAGGAAATAAAGTATAAAGCACTTTTAGCAATCCTGACGATTGGACAATGCACTGTAATTAATGTAATGTTCCCGTGTCGTCTGTCCGTTACCATGGTGACCATGTCTGCCCGCTCCCGTGTCCCAGGGGGTGCTGGCAGCCCAGAAGGAGGCTGAGAGCAAGGAGCTGGTGGCCAAGCTGCATCAGGAGCGCATGGACGGCACCTTCCAGCGCGACATGCTCCAGTACCTTATCCGCGACAAGGTCGACCTCGACATAGATGACAGTCTACTCATGCAGCGCGACGGTGAGAGCATGAACACTTATATTTACTATGAAAACGTTTACATACAGTAACATTCATTTATCCAGACACATATATTTGTGATGACTGGGAGCAACAAATCGTGGTTACATTATGTATAACTAGGAATTGTTTTGAAGGATCCCGCGTCGGTGAAGATAAATAGTAGTCCACAGAGCAGTTACAGTAACGGACACGCAAGCCATTAACAACACAGACATTTCAGAATAAATTTGATGACTGACATTGGCAGTGAATATGCGGTTAGGTCAGTCATGAAAAGGTGGACTGTTTTGATTCAAATATTTCTAATGTCGCAATTTCCAAGCAAGCACTGATCATTTTGATGGGCAAACACCAGTTATAAACACTTGTTTTTTGTAGAATTATTATGAGCAGTTGGATGCAATCTATTTTAGAAGTGAAGTATCAAATCTGTTTGTAGAGTTGCAGAACAATTATCAAGCAAATTAATAACAGGAAACACCTGTCTGATGTGGAAAATATATATCATCATTTTGTGTCCACAGATAGTGACAGTGACAGCGACACGTCATCGTGTTCACTCTCTCCTATAGAAAGGTGAGTTCTTTGTGATTAATTACCACGTGCTCTTTTTATGGCTGAATAACTGAATAAGGTGGGTGAATAACATGCAAAATAACTGTTGTTTAGCTTCATATGTGGAGTATACTAGATGTGGAATTATTTTGATGCAACCAGAGTTCACATCAGTCACGTGGTATAGCTTAGATGTTGGAAACAAGGTAACAAGATTAAAATGGATTAACAATTTATAGGTAATTTTTGTTATTACAACATGGTTTTGAAAGTTACATATACATTATGGTGACAACTGTTTGATTAACAAACATCAATAAAACTTGCAGAAATTTAGAAAAAAAACTACATTTATAGAGATGTTTGGAACCTTGACGAACACCAAAAAAGTGAAAACTCCTTAAGATGTTAACATTCAGCAACTATATTGACGTGTTATTTAATGTATGTGTCTTTGTTTCGTGATACAGAATGTGTTATCTTCTTTCCAATAATTTGTTCCTGTTATTTCTTAGTAAGAAAGTATATTTTGTTTCCTTCCGAATACTTGTTCTATTGCTTTCGTTTCAACCAGTTTCAACTCAGCTAGCTACCTAGACTTTCCGTTGTCACGTTTCTGTCAGTTTCGGCAATCAAACAACCAAGAAAGTTCGATGTCATGTTGTTGGCACTGGTTCGGGACACAAACAGTGACGTTGCACCCAGTAGCCTGTGACTAAAGAAAGCACTGTTTTGAGCTAATGAAAATTCCGTCTTTGGGAATTCTGGCTTGATTATCAAATGTGGTTAGTGGTTCAATTGGTCTGGTTCGGTTATAATTTCTCATGATTTCGTCTTGTTGGATGTAATTATGATACCAATTCTGTTATGTATTTGACTAGCTTGGGGCCTCTGTGATACTTTGTAGAGGTCTGACATTGTATTCAGTTTAGGGCATAGAAAATAAAGCAAATTATGTCTTATCTGATATACAATTAAGCCGAGTACAGTCATTGTGTTTTTAATGTGTACTGTGTCAATGTGCTTTTGTGTGTTAGTGTATACATGGCTCATTATATACATGAATGCATGCATACATACGTGTATGTGCATACATGCATATGATTTAATTAGCTGTCATGTATAAATCTAGTTACCTTTGAACCCATGCTACCACCAGTTATATATAGTGTGTTTGTATGCACGCACGCATCTCTTATGTGAATGCAGTGTTTACTAGATTAGTCCACATGACACTTTCACTTGCTTTGTAAGTTTCATCCTGTGCTAAACACATTTTAAAAATACGTAGTTTCCGCAATATTGCCATCTGAAATTGTTTGCAAATAGTTACAATTTGGTGAAAGTTCATATTAGACTGTGGGTCACTGGTTTGAAACCGTTACTGTTTGTGTATTGCGTTGTCCAGTTATAAGTGCAATACAAATCACAAAAGATTCATGAGAACTCTTGTCCTGTTCCTATGAACGGACAGGGAAAGGGTAACTTAGACAGTTGTCGGGCCCCGGCCTTTATGTTTGCTGGGACTGCTGTTTGTTAGCGTATTCCCAGTGTACAGCTTCTGTCTGCCACGTGATCAGTACTAATTTAGTCTTCTTCTTTCTGTTCCTCACACGCTCTCCGTGCGTCTTCGTCACACGCCTGGGAACTATTGACCCGTCGCTAGGCCGTCTCTCACTGTCACTGACGCTGACACTGACACTGACGCTAACACTGCGTGTCCCACCAGCCACTTTAGTTGCTTCGCTACTGTTGTGTTGCTTGCTTTTGTTGTGCTCAACCTCTCCTGGTCTTGGGCTACTCGTTGCTAGACCAGACTGTTCTCTCCACTCCTTCTTCTTCCTCAGAACATGCTGTTGATCAAGTCCATTCTCTACTGGTTCTATCACAAAGCTGTTGATGGAGTCCATTTTATCCTGGTTCTATTAAAATGCTGTTGATTAAGTCCATTCTCTCCTGGTTCTGTTACCATGCTGTTGATCTAGTCCACTCTCTCCTGGTTGTTTTAAAATGCTGTTGATTTAGTCCATTCTCTCCTGGTTTCACCATGCTGTTGATCAAGTCCATTCTCATGGTTCTGTCACCAAGCTGTTGATTGAGTCTATTCTCCATAGTTGTGATATTGAGCTGTTGATCAGGTCCATTTTCTCCTGGTTCTGTCACAGAGTTGTTGTTCAAGTCCATTCTCTCAAGGTTCTATCACCGAGCTGTTGATCAGGTCCATTCTCTCAAGATTCTGTCACAGAGCTGTTGATCAGGTCCATTCTCTCAAGATTATGTCACAGAACTGTTGATCAGGTCCGTTCTCTCAAGGTTCTGTCACCAAGTTGTTGATCAGGTCCATTCTCTCAATTTTCTGTCACCGAGTTGTTGATAAAGTTAACCCTTCTGGTTTTGTCACCAAGCTGTTGATCAAGTTCACTCTTTTGGTTCTGTCACCGAGCTGTTGATCACTTTCACTATTCTGGTTCTGTCCCAGAGCTGTTGATCAAGTTCACTCTTCTGGTTCTGTCCCTGAGCTGTTGATCAAGTTCATTCTTCTGGTTCTGTCACCGAGCTGCTGATTAAGTTCACTCTTCTGGTTCTGTCACTGAGCTGTTGATTAAGTTCACTATTCTGGTTCAGCCTCCTAGCTGTTGATCAAGTTCATTCTTCTGGTTCTGTCACCGAGCTGTTGATCAAGTTCACTCTTCTGGTTCTTTCACCGAGCTGTTGATTAAGTTCACTCTTTTGGTTCTGTCACCGAGCTGTTGATCAAGTTCACTCTTCTGGTTCTGTCACTGAGCTGTTGATCAAGTTCACTCTTCTGCTTCTGTCACTGAGCTGTTGATCAAGTTCACTCTTCTAGTTCTGTCACCAAGCTGTTGATCAAGTTCACTCTTCTGGTTCTGTCACTGAGCTGTTGATCAAGTTCACTATTCTGGTTCTGTCACTATCCTGCCATTCTGACCTGATCCTAACACAAAGCTGTTGATCAGTATTCTCTACTAATTTTGTTTTATTTGTTTGTGGTGTCTGTTTGTTTGTTTGTTTGTTTTACATGTATTGTGTGTGAAGCTTTCTGAGGGGATAAAATAGTAAAAGTTGAAATATCCTATTCAAAAGTTATGACAAGTAAATGTTGTGGTGTTGTTTACTTGTTTGTTATTTTTGTATTCCATGTTTGTTGTATGCGTTTTCTTTTGTGTGTAAATGTGAATTGTTTCATTTATTTAACTTTCAGTTTAATTTGAATGTGGGACTCGAAACTAACAAACCAGTGAGGATGTGAATGTAGGAAGGAAGGTATTACAATAAGTATTTTTATATGCAGAAACGGTTCATATGTGGGACCATTAGATCGGTAAAAAAATATTTAATATATAAATAGCTTTTTTTTTACAATTGTTATGAATAGTGTTATTGAGAATATAAATTGTAGTATAATTATATTAGTACATATCCTTAGGAAAAACTAGTTAGTAGTACTTAATAATATTATTTCTAATTCAGTTATTGACATTTTGTGTCATTGATACACCTAGCTATTCAAAACATCCTTAGAAATTAACTGCATATAGATTTAACGTGACATCAAATGGAGTGGTTTGCCTGTGTAGTGGACATTTGCAATAATAAAGAAGTTGAACTGTAATAACATTGTTTCTTAGTTATTATAATAATAACATCCTTGTATCTGTCCAGTGGTACACAGAACAATGCAGACCAGAAGAGAAGCGTTTAAGTAGTTCCTCTTACCGTTAATAAGATGTCGTTTCATTAGAAATCCATAATAGCAAGCATCATTGATACTTTGTGTTTGTGAATGTATGTAGCATGCGTGTGTGCGTGTGCGTGTGTGTGTGTGTGTGTGTGTGTGTGTGCATGGCTAGCCTGTATTCCACTGTCGCAATTACCTTCAGGTACAGCTTAGTTTACATAACATGGATATCAGGGTTGGGATCAGGTACAACTCCAAGTATAAATACGTCAAGTACAAATACAAGTACTTTGACAGAGAAACAGCCCAAGTACAATCAGGGTACCTAAATTTATGCACCACACAAGCAAAATTGCCTAAACAAATTATTTAGCGTTCTAAATAGCACGCTATGTCCAAGTACAAGTCTAAGTACCCATGTTTTTGAAAAATGTATGTGAAAGTACAAGTACCTGCTCCAAACCCTGATGCATGTCGCCATGTTATGACTGCATCCCTCCCCCTCCCTCACGTTGACCACCTCCATCTCACCTGGCTGTGCCGTCGTCGCTGCTGACCTTGACCCCACGTGACCTTTGACTTGTGCAGTGCGATGGAGAGCCCGTCGTGTGTGTCCCACCCTCTGGTGAATGCAGCCATGTTAATTAGCTCGCCGTCCACCGCCCTGCCTGGGACAGTCGGCTCTCTCGACTCCGTCAGTACCAGCACGTCCAGTATCCCTGGCCGCAAGGACAAGGTACGTCCACTTGACCGTCACAGCTAAGGGATGTTTTGTCACAAAATTGTAACTTTGTAGAGTCTCTGGCAGTTTGGATTCTACATTCCTAAATTGATGCCTTATTTGTTGAAATATGATTTATTGCTAACAAAAGAGGCAAATGTTTGAAAAGTTGTGTTTTAGGAAGATATGTTTATATTTTGGACTATGAGAAAGTCTCTGCAGTGGTCGCTGCATTCATTTGTTTTGTTTTGGTCTTTTATTACCACTGTGATTTCATAATCACAAGCTTCGCTTATGAGCATACCGGGGGGGTACTATTTCTTTACGTCATCAGGCGATCAGCGTGTTTTAGACTTTATATCATCTGAAGCGACAATAAAAGAATAAAAAATAAAAGCAGTGATCATCTGAGGTAAGGGAAATATGACTAGCTTTCTCATCTCTATATTTTGACTCACCCCGCAAAAATATGATTACTATTAACGAAGCCTTGTCACGAAATAGCCCACAGGGGGTAGTTTTATTCTCACTGTGTTGTGTGTGCAGGCGCGGAGGAAGACAGCCACCGCTGAAGACCTGCTGTACGCGGGGGGCACAGAGCCAGTCCTACCCACCCACCCCATGCTCAAGTCCCTGGAGGCAACTCCCAAAGTCAACGGCACCACTGTTGCCATGACGACGACGCCATCGCCAACGACAGCAACAAATACGTTTTTGATGCCGCCGCCGCCGAGAACTGTGCCACCGCGGCCGCGACTTCCCTCACAGACACCGCCGGCCAGGTGAGGTCATGGGGTCAAGGCCGTCATCATATAATTGTATTCGCAAAATGATGCTGATACAAAAGATAGTTTCCCGAAGTTGTCATAAATTTTGTTTGTCACGATGTAAATATGGAAATGTTTCGTGACGTGAAATGTTTGTACCTGATTGGTGATGTTTGGAGCAGTATAAAAATATGCACCACGTCATGAAGAGTTGATTTACGTATATTTAATAATTGATTTACATCCATTTAAAACCTGCAAAAAGCCTGACCACTGGGGAATTTAGAGGTATGTTCAGATTGACGGTATCCAAGGCAAAGCTTGAGTCTGCCCAGTCGGGTCCAGAATTGATTGTAATTTACTTTCTTCCCTCAGTGCACCAGATTACACCTCAGTGATCTCAATTTAACTCAAACGTTTGAGTCTCATCACTTTGGTAATGAGAAATGTTTGACAAATACATAAATTCACCATGTCTGACACTAACACAAAGAGGGACAACTTTGAGGGATTCTCCCGTGATGTGTAGTATTTATCGGAACAATATATTGGAATAATTTTTTTTATATTGGAACAATTTAATGAAAACAAAAATAGCCTGCCCTGATGTTTGAGCTTTGAAGGATTCTCCTGTGATTTGGAGTAACAGTATTTAGTTTAAATGGTGACACTGGAAGGCGGTTGGTTGCCAAATGACAGCGACACATTGTGATATGTTTTAAGACGTGAAACATGTTAAGACGTGCTGTATATTTGTAATTTGTACACGTTATGTCACATGACAAAGTCACATGTCTGCTGCAGATTGGAGAACGGGGCAACGTCACGCCACGACACCTCGACGCGTCATGACTCGACGCCGTCTCCCGCGACGACACGCAAGTCATTCACCAAATTGTCCGCCGTCACTCCCGACATGTCACCAAACATGCGTCGGAGGACGCCAGCTCCGTCCACCACCGCCACCGCCTCGTCATCGGGGTCACTCTCTCGACACAGCTCATCGTAAGTCATGCAGTGCCACCTGGTGTTCATTTTTCTTGCTCGATGTTCTGTGCCGTAGGGTTGGTCTCAAAATGTTGATGTTTGAAGCATTGTATTGTATTGTAGAGGAAGAGATGTTTCTGGTGCATGACTTACCTGTATTAGGTTGTCACTAAATTTCACTAAATTGGTAATTCATATCCACCATTTACTACTGCAAATGTTCAACACTCCACACCATCATTGAAGAGAACGTTTGTAGTCTCTTTTAGTAAAAACATTTCAATGCCTGGTTTCATGCACTGTAGTATCAAACAACATCATTTTGAGATGATCCCTTCAAATGTCTCTGTATTGTATGATTTATGTATCATTTAATCTGGGTTTGTTTTATTATGGTGCACCGAGGAGTGAGTTGAATTGCAACATTTGTATTACATATTTTTATTACAAGAAATCCTATTACAATTTATTACAGCAGTATATATCGTTTTCAGTGCTGGAGTTAACTTACAATTACTGTTACATCATTTTCTATGTGTGACGAAAGTGCCAGTGAAATCAAGTTTTATTTAATTTGTTACACGTGATTGTCTTGTGGTCAGTATTGATACAAACAGATGTACGTCATACATATGTAAACTTTACAGTCCTGTTGTAACAAAACTAAGTCGATCAGTTACATGGACCCATTACAATGTCTACACAACTACATGGCACGATTCTGATTACAATTACGTCATTGTTACAATCACTGAAGCAGTAATATGCAAAAGTTGTTGCAGTTGAACTCAGTCCTGGCTGCACTGCAGTTATGCTTTCGTTGTTGTGTGTGTGTGTGCGTGCGTGCATGCGTGCATGGGTGCGTGCGTGCTACAATTGTGGAGTACTCTGTGTAAAGGCTGGCATGATTAAAGGGACAGCATCCTTGACAATCTAACTGTAACCAAACGCGTGTGTACGTGCGTGTGCGTGCGTGTGTGGTGTGTGCATGCGTGCGTGCATGCATGTGTGTGTCTATGTGGGGTGTGTGTGTGCGTGCGTGCGTGTGTGTATGTGGTGTGTGTGTATGTATGTGTGTGTGTATGTGTGTGTGTATGTGTGTGGGAGAAGGTATTTTAAAATTTTCCTCTTTCTTGGGTACTAAAGTTGGGGGGACTAATGGTCAGTGAGGACAACAATCTGAGGAGGTCCTTAGAGACATCAGGACTGAGTCACTTGACCCATTTGACCCACTTGAACCATTGTGATTATATTAATCACAGCTGATTATATCGCCATGTATGAGGCGTTGCATTTATGATCTTTAATGAAGTGCCGTGGCTCAGTGAGAGAGTCAAGGTACGAATTCTGTAGCTATATTGTACATTGGGCAGTTTTGTTCATTCTACATTGCCCCAGTTAACTCAGCTGTATGAATGAGAATCTGGCTATAAACAATGGTAGGTGGTAGATATCTGTGTACGAAGACTTTGTGCATTAATTGCAGCATGGCTGAATGCTTGCCAAAGAAGTATATATTTGTTTGATTGGACAGGTTTGTCAAGGAGTAAAATGTAAGGAAGAGTTCAAAGGACAAGATGTTGCACTATATAAAAACTTTTAGTTTAGTTTACAATCTCACCTGACTTGGTTTGTCGTTGAGGATCCCAGCAATACCTTTTGAATTCTGGGTAATGGTTTAGCAAAAGTGCCTTGACAGCGTTTTGAAGAGGACTGGATTACTGTACAAATTTTACCGCAAATTAGACCATTTGGAACACAATTTGAATAATATTAATAGTAATAATCTTATTCCAATTATCGAGTCAATAGTATGTGTTTAAACCATTAAAATGTCACTGGCCTTGTAAAAAGAACAACAAGTAATTTCCTGATGGAAACCGATTAAATAAATACTCAAAGTCTGACAGGTGTGTGATGTCAAGACATTGGCAGTCTTGGTCTCCCAAATCAGACACATGATGTCTTAAGTTCATATAAAGTCAGTCATGCATGGATTCATATAGTACAACCATTTTATTTTGGGAACCAACTTAATTACTTAAGACATTTGACAGGTGCATGATGTCTTTGTTGAAGTGTCATGTTTGTCGCCTACTTTGGCAATCATGACTCTACAAACTACACATGGTGGCTTAAGTTCATGTAAAGTCAGCCATGCGTGGACTATCAGTATCATAGACAACAGTTTCATTGTCTGCCACACGTGATCCTCTGTTCTCTATACTTAACTCTTGCACTGTTTATTTATGCATTGGCTTTGGCACGTACCCAGTCAAGTGCATTCATGCATGACGCATGGTAGATTATCTGCTCTACAGATACACATAAGTGGTGAATCAGTGGACCGTGACATCCCTGAGAGAGCCTTTCCCACCCACCACTGCCTGGTATGCATCCTGACAGCGAGGCCGATTGTCTGGGTTATTTATTCAAAAGTCTGTCTGTGTTTTTCAGAAACAATAAAACATAAACAGTGGCCTTGCTTCTAAAGACCTTTAAACATGGGCACATGTTAATATTTGTCTCTGTCTCTCTTGTTCTTTAGAAGAGACACCAACTATTGTTGGTCTCTTCTGCCTGCTGTCTCTGTGTCAGAATGTCTGTCTTTTGAAGGAAACATTAACATCTGTTGGTATAAACACCATGGGACATGAGTGTTCCCACTGGGGAGGTAAATCTATCGCATGTCGTGAACTGACAGAGCTGGGATCTTGATCTCTGAACACTTGTAGACTTCACTGTACTGACATAAGAGAACTCAGTTTATGCATCATGTTGTTTGCCTATGTCGTACCACTACCTAAAGTAGTTGTAAATAGGCCGTGGCAAAATTAAGGGGGTTAACTTTATGGGATCATTTACGTAGTACTTGCGTAAGTTAAATAGAAATAAACATGCTCATACAAAACACAACAGGTGCAATATTAATTTTACACTGAACAAGATCATTTCAAAAAAATTTAGTAAATGTATAATCAAAACATCAATCATGCTTCACGTGGCTCTGCTTTCATCTCCCATAACCAACGTACTCTCTGTCCTAGGACCAGCAAAAAGCCTAGAGCCTTCCTCTCCCCAGCTATTTAAGCCTTCCCTTATTGGGCGGGAAACCTTTGTCACATGACATGCCCTGCTATGCCGTCTGGTGGGAGTGTGGGCATCCCCTCAACTACAACCTACATGACACTCGTGACATCGTGTTTAACCTCCGTCAAGCTTTGTCTTTGTCAACAATGTTGACAATGGTTATATTTGGGAATGACAAGACCAAACTTATGGTTGTCATTTTTAAATGTTTGCCTTTTGTTTTTATCTTGAAGATAATCTGGAATCTCAACAAACACGTTGTACAACAGAATGTTCAAATGCCTGTGTTCATCATTCATTTTTATGATTATGACGTCCTCACGTGAAGATCAATAGCAATACTTGATTGTCTTTGTTCCTTGACAAATGCACGAATTCAGCACCTGCATACAAAACAAATCTTTCTTCTGTGGGATCATCTTGTGTGATTGATTATTCAATAAGGTTTATCGAACAGGTTAATCCAGTACATGGATAATGTCCTATTTTTTTGCACACACATACGATGGTAAAATATTATTTTTGCAAATACTCAATTTGAATAACTGTGTACACACAGGGTCGACCCCTTGCCTCCTGTCTGGACGTATTGAATCAGTTCCTGTCTCGTGTTATTCTTACCGGGACTGATTGATCACGCAATGATGCAGCCGTTTGATGATCATCCGAGAGCTGTATTGGTTGAATGTTGTGCAGAGTTGTGCTAAAAGACACCAACGTTGATCTTTAATCGTACATTAACAGCACATTTTCTGTACAAGTGGACGAATTGTCATTTACGTTAGGCAACTGAAGAATTCCTTTGAATTGTGGATGACTTGTGGAGCAGACACCATTGACAAGTGTAGCGGCATTGCATGACAGATGTAGCGGCAGTGTTTATCAGATGTAGTAGCAGTGCCTGACAGATGTTACGGTCATGCCTGATTAATGTATTGGACAGTGCATGACAGATGTAGCGGTGATGCCTGATGTAGCACAATTGCCTGGGAGGTGTACCTGTGAAGCCTGACAGATGTAGCGGTGATGTCTGACAGATATAGTGGCAGTGCCTATCAGATATAACAGCAGTGTCTGACAAATGTATTGACAAAGCCTCCTAACGTAGCGGCAGTGCCTGACAAATGGTGCATGGTGGCTGATACATGTAGCAATGATGTTTGTGATGTGTAGCGGCTGTGCCTAACAGATGTTCTGGCAGTGCCTGACAAATGTATTGACGGTGCCTGACAAATGTAGCGGCAGTGCCTGACAAATGTAGCGGTGGTGCCTGACAAATGTATTGACAGTGCCTGACAAATGTAGCGGCAGTGCCTGACAAATGTAGCGGCTGTGCCTGACAAATGTATTGACAGTGCCTGACAAATGTAGCTGTGGTGCCTGACAAATGTAGCGGCAGTGCCTGACAAATGTAGCGGCAGTGCCTGACAAATGTAGCGGCAGTGCCTGACAAATGTAGCGGTGGTGCCTGACAAATGTATTGACAGTGCCTGACAAATGTAGCGGCAGTGCCTGACAAATGTAGCGTGGTGCCTGACAAATGTATTGACAGTGCCTGACAAATGTAGCGTGGTGCCTGACAAATGTAGCGGTGGTGCCTGACAAATGTAGCGGCAGTGCCTGACAAATGTAGCGGCAGTGCCTGACAAATGTAGCGGCAGTGCCTGACAAATGTAGCGGCAGTGCCTGACAAATGTAGCGGCAGTGCCTGACAAATGTAGCGACAGTGCCTGACAAATGTAGCGGCAGTGCCTGACAAATGTAGCGGCAGTGCCTGACAAATATAGTGGCAGTGCCTGACAAATGTAGCGGCAGTGCCTGACAAATGTAGCGACAGTACCTGACAAATGTAGCGGTGGTGCCTGACAAATGTATTGACAGTGCCTGACAAATGTAGCGGCAGTGCCTGACAAATGTAGCGGCTGTGCCTGACAAATGTATTGACAGTGCCTGACAAATGTAGCTGTGGTGCCTGACAAATGTAGCGGTGGTGCGTGACAAATGTATTGATGGTGCCTGACAAATGTAGCGGCAGTGCCTGACAAATGTAGCGGCAGTGCCTGACAAATGTAGCGGCAGTGCCTGACAAATGTAGCGGCAGTGCCTGACAAATGTAGCGGCAGTGCCTTACAAATGTAGTGGCAATGCCTGACAAATGTAGCGACAGTGCCTGACAAATGTAGCGGCAGTGCCTGACAAATGTAGCGGCAGTGCCTGACAAATGTAGTGGCAGTGCCTGACAAATGTAGCGGCAGTGCCTGACAAATGTAGCGGCAGTGCCTGACAAATGTAGCGGCAGTGCCTGACAAATGTAGCTGTGGTGACTGTAACAACAACAATGAACTAGGAAAAGATTAATTATTGATCTCATACACACACAATATACATACAGCTGTACAAACGACCGGAAGATGATAGTATGAAATATACAAGATGTTGGCACTTTGGTATATAATTATAGTTTTCACAAAGCATTCAGTGTGCTCTAAAACATGTCATTAAAAGTTCACCTTATGTCAAGGCACTCATAGTTTCTTTGCTTGTGCAGTTAACTATGACGCCACAGCACAAAGTATGTGACTTAGCACAAGGCATCCACATTATGCATAGCACAAGGCATCTACATATGCCTTAATACAACACACACGATAGCTTTAGCATGAAGGACCCACAATATACATTGACACAATGCACCCACAATGATTCAGCACATTATATCCCAAATAGTGTGTAAATACATCCAAAACAGGCCTTAGGCCAAGGCCTTAAGTTTCAAAGACATCCACAATAGGCATTATTAGGCAAGGCATCCACAATCGGCCTTATGTTTCAAAGGCACCTATAATTGGCCTTGTGTTTAAAGGCATCCGCAATAGGACACAAGTAGTCCTTATCAATACATCCACAACAGGCCTTACGTTTCAAAGCCATCCACAATGTGCAAGGCATCCACAATAGGCCCTGTTATTCGTAATAGTCGGACTGTAGACCAATGCATTCAAATGACAAGGTGCAGCTCTTCCTATACTGTCCTGCTACACTCTGTCCTACAGTTTGTGTACCTTGAATGAAACATCCAGTGGCTGGCCATTGGTCACACTCCGTGGACTGACCATGTGCATGAACGCATTCGCGCCCGTCCTGCTAGTCACGTTCCACACGTCGCGTTTAATCGCGGAGGACATGTTGGCAGGCACACGGTACATGTCAGGGAACTTCTCGTGAAACTGGGAGACTCGACTCGCGGAACTCCACTTCTTTTTCGGTTTAGGCGACGAGCTCCCAAAGTTGACAAAATGCCCATTCACCGAATGCGAGCTATTTCCCGAAATGCAGTTACCCGACACTGCCAACTCGTTCGGGTCCCTGGTGAGCAACTGTAGAATCATGCCACTGGCGAACGTGCGCTTCTTTCCGTGATCGTGTTGCTGTAGAGAATCGGGGTGGTGCGTCGCGGAAGCAGGGGGGTGGAAGAGCCGTAAATTGCATTTCCATTAGTTCCTGTGTTTGCAATGTGATGGCCCTTAACGGAGAAACGTTTCATGTTCACGTACGGTTTTGATGCGTTTTCACTTGCAGCCGCCTCACGCCAGCGAATCTGTTGGCGTCGCTTGCGTAGTTTGTTTAGTTGCCGCTCGGTGGCGTTCACTGTCGACTGAATCACTGCCTTCGGGCCTCCGCGGCTGTTTATCGGCAGTGCCTTGGCTGCGTCGCCCAGAAATCTTGCATCGATAACAGGCGACTTATCCGCATTGATGTTCGGAAGCTGGTGATGTGTTTGTCCAGTAGGGGATCCACGAATCACCCCCGTCTTATAAGGGATGACTTTTGGAAGGCGTCGAAGTGGAACGGTGCGGTTCTCTTGCGATACAAACTTGACACCGGGTGCAAAGCGAACAGACTTAGTCTGCAGTGGGCTGTCTCCGTCTGTGGCTATAGACTGCTGCCGAGACGGTATTGTGCTTGGTTTTAGATCCGGCGTGTTGTGTGAGTTCTTCAAGGACACTCTGTACAACAGTGGTTTGTCATCGAGGCTAGATACCTCAGGAGAGTCGACATGGGGCAACTTCGGGAACATGGCTGATATCTGTGAGCCAGCCCTGGATCCGTTGGAACGTGTGGGTGACAAACTGCCCATGCCCACTACACAGTCTTGACCGGCCAGTCTCGGACACAGTGTTTAGTTGACAGTTTCTAGTCACTGACTGATTATTGATGACTGGCTAAGTGCGTTGACATGAATTAATTTTAGCGTCAGTGTTGCATACCTGTGTTGGAATGTTTTCCCGTGGTTTCTGTTAAGGCTGCCAGTGTATGGACATCAGTGGTCAGTCCAGGTCAGACCTAGTGATCTTGTTGTATTGACTTCAGGTCACTCCAGCCACTCTGACCGTGTCTATGTGGGATGGACACACAGGATGGTCACATCCGTGTGTCCAAACACTGTCTACCGCAAACGTTGCGATCTGTTGAAGTTGTCCTTTCAGGGACGTATTCAGACCTTCAACTGTTGCCTGAAATGCACAGCGGAGTGACTGTTAGTGAGACCTCACACAGCTTGGCACGACACCAGTGTCTCGCACCAGGTCACCGGGTCCAACATCGTTAACTGCTGCTCTACATGTGCTAATTACAGTCAACTCCTGATAACATTGCGACGTCCTGGCAGTAAGGCACCGCTTGCTATTGTCACCAGATTGTACAGGTGTGTTTACAGGTGTGCCTGTGCTCCACTGTGAATATAAATAAAAGAGATAATCGCAGATCAGCCGCTACTCAGTGGTACGTTATCTTTGGAGTTAATCTCTGCAATAAATCGGCTGGTATTTTATATCAGAAAGGTAACTGTATTGGTCTGCAGTAATAACGTGTTTAGCAGGAGCCGTGTGTGAGACAGGCCGGCGGTCATTATACAGAGGCCAACACAGTGTTTTATACTAAGAACACACACATTGCTGTAACGTAAACTTGTCTCTAATGTCTGGGCACCATACACCACAGTAGACTGTAACCATTTACGTAGCGTTTTTAAAATACTACCATTTGTAACAAGCAACAGTCAGTAACATAAACCACTTGTAACGTAGACCCTCTGTAACACACCTCTCTGTAACACATAGCTTTGTAACAAGCGGTCCTGTCTAACACAATAACACACGGCGTCTCTCGCTTGGCTAGAACCAATTTATATCATCTGCAACATGCTCAGCCTACATAATATTATGGCAATGCGACTAACCTTTGCATGGTCGTTCCTTGTCCACCTCCAGTAACACGTGTCGGTGGGAAACCTTCATAGCTGTAGACAGCTGCATGTCTTTAAACATGCATGCACGGAGACACACAACCAGCACTAGCTCCAGACAGCTCCGACGATGCCAACTGACTTCAGTATTTACTCAGGGCCAAGCTGCCGGCCAGCCCACAGACAGTCTCGTGAAAGGTCGTATGCAAGCTCATGGATAATCACGCAGAGAAGCTATCAAACCCCTGCTAAGAAAGTCAGCCAATTTATAAAGCTTCCGCGGCTGTCTACTGCCAGTGACTGACTCCTTCAATGCAACGCAAATTGGCCTCCATAAATATACAATCTCTATTGCGCTGTTGCTTTGACTGAACGTTATGCTAATAACCAAAAAGCCACTGTTTACTTGTCCTATACTGTTATCATTGCCTAGAAATATGGACGTTCTGTAAAACCTGAATAAGAGCTAGTGAAATATGTCTATCATGTATATAGTGAAATATATCAATCTGTATAGAAATATATCAACCATGTGTCTATTAATGTATTTCCTGTATTTTCTGTGGTTTAGCGTTGTCATATTGTTTTTTTATCCGTGGAGACTTTGATATAATAATTGATGTAGTTAATCGTAGGATGTTTCTGTATTTGTAATGACAGTTCGACTTGTGTGGCTTTAGTCAGGCACAAAACACAACCAGAAATACAATCACAGTGTGTGACTTCACTATGGAATGTAATAACACTTATGCTTTTCAACCACCTCTGTACTGTGGACACCTCACATATGTGGTCACCCTGTAACAGGTCAAAATAATGTCCACTTACATATAGGAAATGTCTTACAAATCAGGCCACCTCTCTTAAGGTCACTGGTCTTTTTCCAGGAGTGACCTTAACACAGAGGTTCCTTCGTAATCTATTGATTGGTGATCATCATAGTTATATTACGCAATATTTGCAATAATCCAGATTACAATAGTTATTAAGTCTAACAGTTTTGGAGTTTTTTAATTAAGATAAATGGACGTTATTTTATGAAGTCAGGTTAAGACTTCTTTGCTTATTTATTTCACATGTTTACTCATTAGTTATATCAGTGGTCAGAAACGTTTGTTCCTTGGGATTTGCCCAATCGCAACCTGCTGCATATCACAACCACCAACTGACAGCTGGCTTACTTCAGTCACTCAACCAGTCGGCCACACAGTGTTGATCAATGCACATTTTATTGAAAACATGTTTATTCAGTGATAAATTAAAAGATTGCCAATGTTGTCAGACCTATCTGTATTCAGCTGTGGTATTCCATGCATAGGCAGCTCATTGATTCTAATCTTCCAGTGTGAAAGGGGCTTGAAAGCGTGAGAACATGAACCTTGGCTGTGCGTGTGTGTGTGTGTGTGTGTGTGTGTGTGTGTGTGTGTGTGTGTGTGTGTGTGTGTGTGTGGGGGTTTGTGTGTGTGTGTGTGTGTGTGTGTGTGTGTGTGTGTGTGTGTGTGTGTGTGTGTGTGTGTGTGTGTGTGTGTGTGTGTGTGTGTGTGTGTGTGTGTGTGTGTGTGTGTGTGTGTGTGTGTGTGTGTGTGTGTGTGTGTGTGTGTGTGTGTGTGTGTGTGTGTGTGTGTGTGTGTGTGTGTGTGTGTGTGTGTGTGTGTGTGTGTGTGTGTGTGTGTGTGTGTGTGTGTGTGTGTGTGTGTGTGTGTGTGTGTGTGTGTGTGTGTGTGTGTGTGTGTGTGTGTGTGTGTGTGTGTGTGTGTGTGTGTGTGTGTGTGTGTGTGTGTGTGGTGTGAGTGTTCATGGTTGGTGTGTGTGTGTGTGTTGTGTGTGTGTGGTGTGTGTGTGGGGTGGGGTGTGTGTGGTGTGTGTGTGGTGTGTGTGTGTGTGGTGTGTGTGGGTGGTGTGGTGTGTGTGTGGTGAGTGTGTGTGTCCTGGTAATAACCATACTGTATGCCATCCCGTAAACAGCACTGGTGCACTGGCTGCATGACATTGTAGTATGGCCTTATGTTTTTTCAGTTTTTGTATTTTTTGTGTATGTGTTGTGTGTTGTGTGTAGTGTGTGTGGGTTGTGGTGTGGTGTGGTGTGGTGTGGTGTGGTGTGGTGTGGTGTGGTGTGGTGTGGTGTGGTGTGGTGTGGTGTGGGTGGGTGTGGGTGGGTGCACGTGAGTGTGTGGTGTGTGTGTGTGTGTGTGTGTGTGTGTGTGTGTGTGTGTGTGTGTGTGTGTGTGTGTGAGTGAGTGTGGTGTGTGTGTGCGCATGCGTGCATGTATGTCCACTGGTAATAACCATACTGTATGCCACTGCCAGTACAACAGCACAGTGGTGACATCTTGTGGCCAGCACTGTCATTGTAGTACTGGCAACTTATTTTTTAAATCTTATAGATGATTTGATATTAATAATCTACAATGCATATGTGTTAGTGTGTTGTGTGTCAGTGTTTGTGGGTTACACATCTATATTAGTGTGTCAGTGCTGTCACTCTCTGCAGCCTACATGTTATCACATGGTATGATATGACAGCACACTTGCATGTGTGTTAGTGTGACAACACATTTTTGTTACGTGTCAGTGCAACTACACAGTTGCAAATGTTGTGACATGCCACTGCATGTGTGCCAGTTGTGACTATACACATGCCCGTGTGTTAGTGTGTCCATGTGCTTGGCTTTATGGCTGACCACCTTGCTTTGTGCGATGTTGTCCTCACCTGCGTGTGCATGTGTTCTCTTCCAGCAATGACGTGGGGGAGACCACGCCCCCGTGTTCTCCGATGTCAATCCGCCGGTCTCGCCCCGATAATGTCTTCTCTCGTCTCACCAGTCAAGCCAGCCCCCTCTCCCCCAACCCCAGCAGGTAAAGTCGTAGCAGTGTCGGTCAACATTGCCCCCTAGACGAACACAGCCCCCTAGACCAACACAGCCCCCTAGACCAACACAGGCCCCTAGACCTAACACAGCCCCCTAGACCAACACAGCCCCCTAGACCAACACAGCCCCCTAGACCAACACAGCCCCCTAGACCAACACAGCCCCCTAGACCAACACAGCCCCCTAGACCAACACAGCCCCCTAGACCAACACAGCCCCCTAGACCAACACAGCCCCCTAGACCAACACAGCCCCCTAGACCAACACAGCCCCCTAGACAACACAGCCCCCTAGACCAACACAGCCCCCTAGACCAACACAGCCCCCTAGACCAACACAGCCCCCTAGACCAACACAGCCCCCTAGACCAACACAGCCCCCTAGACCAACACAGCCCAAGTGGCAAGTGGACAAGGAAGTATTCCCAGGAGTTGTTTGTCCATCATTTGCCTGTGTGCCCAGATGCAAGCCACTAAGTGTTGCTTGTACCTCACTACCCTGCACAATTCCTCTATGGGTAGTACCCAAAGAGGAATTGTGCTTAATAGCAATGGTCCACAGATTCACAAAGACCAAAAGACGCCCCCCAACCTACAACTTGGTGTAGCACTTGCAGTTTCTATTCCCTAAATATTTATAATAATTGAAGCAGTTTAATGTGTTACCTGTTAATTTATCTTTTTTTATAGTATTATTTTCCCCATAATATCTTTCAGATTTACAAGTGAACATATCTGCATTAATTTCCTTACCATCAGTTGTTGAATTCCTTATATGAAATATACTGTTTATAACGAAGAAGATTTTCTAATGTCTGTGTCATTACTGAAGAATAATAGAAACAGTAGTTTAGATTTGCATTACAGTCTCTTTTAGATTATTATAGTAACGTAATGATAAAATAATACTAATAAAATTAACCATACATTTTTACTGCTATTTTGATTGAGACAAATCTATGACTTGATTTAGCAATCTGAATTATCGGCATATGTTGCATTGTACATTAACATATTATTTATTATTATTTTAAGTCAACAATTAATAAAAACTTGTTGGAATCCTCACTGATTAGACCTGTCTCGTTGGTCTAGACATGTGTGTGGTTGCCATGGTAACAACTACTGATAGTGACTCTCCTGTTTTCAGAGGTGTGATCAGCCAGGTCCCAAGTAAAGTGCCCCCTGGTGGAGTGATGCCTCTCATTCACACCCACTCCGCACTTGGCCACTCGAAGGCCGTGCTGTCGGTATTTGCCACCGAAGATCTCCTGTTTAGCAGCAGTAAAGGTGAGAGGTCATGACTGTGGTCAGTCACCAGTGCATGGCCGCCAAGGTCATGGTCGCCATACACTAACTATTACTTTCTTACCTTTTTGTATATTCCTTTCAAACGACTTTATAATTATTATACCTGTGTGTTTATATACATATGTATGCAGCCTCTATTGTGCTGTGCAATGGTCATTTGAATACATATGATAATTTAATTAAAAAAAACACTTGTAATTGAATGTTTGCATGATATGAAATAAATAAGTGGCAGTAATTTACAATTTGTGTGTTTTTCACAAAAACACCTTCGGAATTGTATACAGAAGTAGCGGCCTGTTTTTATGTTTCTAAAAATCTGAATCGATGTTAGTAAAATAGAACTAAATCCAGTATTAAATCCAATTGAATGTGCTTTTTAAGGACTAAGTTGATATTTTATTTCCTGTTCCGCTGTCCTCAGATCGCACGTGTAAGATCTGGGACCTGCACACGGGGGAGGAGATTCTCACCCTCACGGGGCACCCCAATAACGTTGTGGCTGTGCGCTACTCCGAGGAGACGAGTCTGGTGTACACTGTGTCCACCTACTTCATCAAGGTGTGGGACGTCAGGGAGGGTAACAAGTGCATCAAGACACTCACGTGAGTCACTACAAGTTAGGGCCGTTGTCATCGTCACTGACTCAGTGTCCCGTGGTTGGGTGATGGTGTCATCATGCTCCTCCAGATCTGCCTTGTGGTTTCCTCAGCCAGTATTCGTCTAGCTCGTCTCTCCATCCGTCGTCTCACTTGAATCCTCTAGATTGTTTCCCTTCATAATGTTCCCAGGTGGTGGGGAGTATTAATATAATGTTCTTCCCTTATTATTCTCCTTGTGTTATTATATGTTATTTGCCTTGATTTGATTTGTATTTAAGAATACAGGCTCCTCTTGAAATGGGTAGCTATCATATCTCAACATCTACTCATTGTATCTTGGCCAAATTTGCAGGGTATTGTGTTTGTATAAAAAGAAGGTTACCCACAACGTTATATGCAATTTGCATAACCTTAATTTTGGATAGGTGTCATTTTGTGGGAAGTCACATGAAAATAATTATGTACTTTTGTAAAAAAAAAGTTTTCTTGTTGAATAAATATAAACAAATATTATTCAACAAGAAAAGTTATTTTTTTTACAAAAGTCCTTATTTTTATTTATTCAAAATACTTCATTGCACAATTTAGGATATCATTTACTAGGATAAAATTAATCATAAAATGAGATATACAATATAAATTTTTTCATGGGATCACACCTATCAAAATTTTAAAGATTTTCTGGTTGTCATGGTTATGGTTATGCAAATTGCATATAACGTTGTGGGTAACCTTCTTTTTTACACAAACATAATACCCTACAAATGTGGCCAAGATACAACGAGTAGTTGTTGAGATATGATATATAACAATTTCTTGAGGAGCCTGTATCAGAGCTACAATAAATTTGATTGGAAATGATCGTGATGCCCGTCAGTCAGCTCATATTCTGGTCACTTGTCCGCTTCCAAGTTTATTATAATAATAATAGATATCTTATAAATTTATACATATATGTTGAATAAAAAAAATCCATAAATTAAAACTAGTAATCACTGATTGCGTCCATGTCAAAATATTGTCCTGTTCAGGTCGTCTGGGTTCACAAACGACGGCGTGCTGGCGATGAAGTCGACGTCTCGTCAGGTGACATGTCCGCCTGGTGAGACGAACATCACTGACGTCGTTGTGAACTCAACCGGAACTGTCCTCTACTCCGCCGCCGGCAACACAGTGAGGATCTGGGACCTCAAGAGGTAGATGTGTATTCAGAATGTATCAATTTGCATACACTGTTCAGGATATCAATGCATAAATCTCTTCAGAAAATGTATAATGACAAATATTCTTTATTTACCAAAAAACATAAATAAAATTAATTTTTGTCTGTGTAAGTAATGTGGTTATTTTATATATTATTATTTATAAAGAGTGTATTGTCCACCGAGAAGTCACTGACGTATTTAGAGTAAACTGTCCTGGTGAGTACAAAAAGAACCATGCTTTAGAAAAGTGAGTGGACACTGACCACTAACCATGTGTGTTATTGTGTTGGTCAGTTTCAAGGCGGTGGGCAAACTGTCCGGGGGGCATCAGGCAGCGGTCATGGTGCTGGCAGTGGACGACACAGACACGGCTGATGGCAACATCTGTGTAGTGACCGGCTCCAAGGACCACTACATCAAGGTCTGTCGTCATGGATACGGACGGACCCATCGCAGCCTGTCAAAGGACCTTCGATGTTGTCCCTTGCTTGTGCCTTGTTTCTGAGTCGCATAATTTAAAATACATCGCCTGTGGACACCTTCATGCACATGTAGAATAAAAGTAGTATGTCATATCAATCACAAACACACAAACATATGAGTACATATATTACATAAATTATATAAACACACCTAGACAAACTCACGCACACAGACATGATATGCTAATTATAAACAGTTGAGGGGTTGCTTAGGTAAATAAATGTTAATGTTTACTTTTAATGTTACTGTTCCTACGTACTTAATATTTGACATACCAGGTACTCTGATATATATTATATAGAGGAAAGTCTAAATTATGTTAAATCATACATGTTACATCTCGGCATTTAACAGTGTAGCTACGGGGGTGACTGAGGTGATTTGGGTGACTGTTGGGGTGTGAGGTAACAATGGTGTAACTGAGATGTGATGTTTGAGGTGAGTGAGGTAATTGTGCAGGTGTGGTGTAACAACATGGCGGTGTGAGGTAATGATGTGGAGGTGTGAGGTAATGATGTGGAGGTGTGAGGTAATTATGTGGAGGTGTGAGGTTATGATGTGGAGGTGTGAGGTTATGATGTGGAGGTGTGAGGTAATTATGTGGAGGTGTGAGGTTATGATGTGGAGGTGTGAGGTTATGATGTGGAGGTGTGAGGTTATGATGTGGAGGTATGAGGTTATGATGTGGAGGTGTGAGGTTATGATGTGGAGACAATAGGAGGTGTGAGGTTATGATGTAGAGGTGTGAGGTAATGATGTGGAGGTGTGAGGTAATGATGTGGAGGTGTGAGGTAATTATGTGGAGGTGTGAGGTTATGATGTGGAGGTGTGAGGTTATGATGTGGAGGTGTGAGGTTATGATGTGGAGGTATGAGGTTATGATGTGGAGGTGTGAGGTTATGATGTGGAGACAATGGAGGTGTGAGGTTATGATGTAGAGGTTTGAGGTAATGATGTGGAGGTGTGAGATAATTATGTGGAGGTGTGAGGTCATTATGTGGAGGTGTGAGGTTATGATGTGGAGGTGTGAGGTTATGATGTGGAGGTGTGAGGTTATGATGTGGAGACAATGGAGGTGTGAGGTTATGATGTAGAGGTGTGAGGTAATGATGTGGAGGTGTGAGGTAATGATGTGGAGGTGTGAGGTAATTATGTGGATGTGAGGTTATGATGTGGAGGTTAGGTTATGATGTGGAGGTGTGAGGTTATGATGTGGAGGTGTGAGGTTATGATGTGGAGGTGTGAGGTTATGATGTGGAGGTATGAGGTTATGATGTGGAGGTGTGAGGTTATGATGTGGAGACAATGGAGGTGTGAGGTTATGATGTAGAGGTGTGAGGTAATGATGTGGAGGTGTGAGGTAATTATGTGGAGGTGTGAGGTAATTATGTGGAGGTGTGGGGTAATGATGTGGAGGTGTGAGGTAATTATGTGGAGGTGTGAGGTAATGATGTGGAGGTGTGAGGTAATTATGTGTGAGGTGTGGGGTAATGATGTGGAGGTGTGAGGTAACAATGACCGAGGTGGGGTGTTTCAGGTGTTTGAGGTGAGTGAGGACTCAGTAGGGGTGATGTGCCCCAAATACAACCTTGAGCCGCCCCACTACGATGGCATCCAGTCCCTGTGCCTCATGGGAGACCTACTGTTCAGTGGCTCCCGCGACACCTGCATCAAGAAGTGGGACCTGTCGGAACAACAGCTGAAACAGGTGAGGTTTAGTGACCTCAGGGTCATCTCTAGTCACCCTCCTGTTGACTACCCTACCCCTGGCAGACGCCCTACACAGTGTACAGAAATTCGCAAAATATTGGTGTGCTTCAAAACAGCTGTACAGGCCATGAGGTAGTCAGTTCCCACACCCTCATTGAAGGGAACAGTTCTATGAAAGGCTGAGCTGGACTGAGAATGGTAATGACTTATAATATTTCCTTCTACTTCCCTCTTCATGTTTGGGTTAGTGACATTAGAAAACATATCTCGCTGCCTTTCTAAGTGTGTCGTTGTGTACCAAAATGCACATCACAGAAACGTCATCAAGGCTGAACACCTGATGTACAAAGTCTGGTAACTGTGAAAACCTTTCCGCGTTGTGTTTCCATCTTAAATCATCAGTGACGGCTTCTAATGATGTTTGCGTTTTCCCTTGACCAACATGCTGGAAGATAATGTAGGTATGTTATTTCTTGTAATGCCACCATCATCCTTGAGTGGGGAGAAGATCTGCTTTCCCCATTACTGATAGCGTGCAAATTTACTATTTACCCATCACGAAACTTGCTTTTGTGTCCTGAATATTTCAGCCACTTCCCGTTGCCTTCTTTGGCAGATTGAAACAGTCAGTCCACGTAATACGTTTCCCAAGAGTTAGATACGTTTGCTGCCAGTGTCCGTGTTTTGCTGTCAGTGTCCTTGTTTTGCTGCCATTGTCCTTGTTTTGCTGCCATTATCCTTGTTTTGCTGCCACTGTCCTTGTTTTGTTGCCACTGTCCTTGTTTTACTGCCATTGTCCTTGTTTTTCTGCCACTGTCCTAGTTTTGCTGCCATTGTCCTTGTTTGCTGCGACTGTCCTTGTTTTACTGCCATTGTCCTTTTTTGCTGCCACTGTCCTTGTTTTGCTGCCATTGTCCTTGTTTTGCTGTCATTGTCCTTGTTTTGCTGCCACTGTCCTTGTTTTGCTGCCACTGTCCTTGTTTTGCTGCCACTGTCCTTGTTTTGCTGCCACTGTCCTTGTTTTGCTGCCTGTCCTTGTTTTGCTGCCATTGTCCTTGTTTTGCTGCCACTGTCCTTGTTTTGCTGCCACTGTCCTTGTTTTGCTGCCACTGTCCTTGTTTTGCTGTCATTGTCCTTGTTTTGCTGCCACTGTCCTTGTTTTGCTGCCACTGTCCTTGTTTTGCTGCCACTGTCCTTGTTTTGCTGCCATTGTCCTTGTTTTGCTGTCATTGTCCTTGTTTTGCTGCCACTGTCCTTGTTTTGCTGCCACTGTCCTTGTTTTGCTGCCACTGTCCTTGTTTTGCTGTCCATTGTCCTTGTTTTGCTGCCACTGTCCTTGTTTTGCTGCCACTGTCCTTGTTTTGCTGCCACTGTCCTTGTTTTGCTGTCATTGTCCTTGTTTTGCTGCCACTGTCCTTGTTTTGCTGTCATTGTCCTTGTCTTGCTGCCACTGTCCTTGTTTTGCTGCCACTGTCCTTGTTTTGCTGCCACTGTCCTTGTTTTGCTGCCACTGTCCTTGTTTTGCTGCCACTGTCCTTGTTTGCTGCCACTGTCCTTGTGTTGTTTGCTGCCACTGTCCTTGTTTTGCTGCCACTGTCCTTGTTTTGCTGCCACTGTCCTTGTTTTGCTGCCACTGTCCTTGTTTTGCTGCCACTGTCCTTGTTTTGCTGCCACTGTCCTTGTTTTGCTGCCACTGTCCTTGTTTTGCTGCCACTGTCCTTGTTTTGCTGTCATTGTCCTTGTTTTGCTGCCACTGTCCTTGTTTTGCTGCCACTGTCCTTGTTTTGCTGCCACTGTCCTTGTTTTGCTGCCACTGTCCTTGTTTTGCTGCCACTGTCCTTGTTTTGCTGCCACTGTCCTTGTTTTGCTGCCACTGTCCTTGTCTTGCTGCCACTGTCCTTGTTTTGCTGCCACTGTCCTTGTTTTGCTGCCACTGTCCTTGTTTTGCTGCCACTGTCCTTGTTTTGCTGCCACTGTCCTTGTTTTGCTGCCACTGTCCTTGTTTTGCTGCCACTGTCCTTGTTTTGCTGCCACTGTCCTTGTCTTGCTGCCACTGTCCTTGTTTTGCTTGCGGTCCTTCATCCCTCTCCTGTGTTGTGTCTCCAGTCGATCAACAACTCCCACAAAGACTGGATCTGTGGCCTGGCCTTCATGCCGGGGGGCAACTGCCTGCTGAGTGGCTGTCGAGGGGGCCTTCTCAAACTCTGGAACATCGACACGTGCAACATGCTGGGAGAGATCCGCGCACACGACAGTCCCATCAACTCCATCACCACCAACTCATCCCTCATCTTCACCGCCTCCAAGTGAGTATCTCCGTCTTCCCTGTCCAAATCCTGCTTAGTAAAGGGAAGTAGTACATCTTTGTTTATTGAAGGGAGGTAGTACGTTTACTTTTATTAAAGATAGGTGGTATGTTTTATTAAAGGGAGGTGGTATGTTTGTTTTTATTACACAACTATGTTATACAGGATAACCTGCATCTGTTCTGTCGTATATATTGCCAAAATATGTTTTGACAAAGCAGAAGCAACTTTTCACTTCTACAATTCAGTATTTAAAACAAATGGCAGCGCTCTCCCTCAAATTCACAAATAGCAAGCTCAGAAAATTCTAAGAAAGTCTGTGAGCCAACAGCAGCAATTCCGCCTTCCAGAAGTCATCACATGCTGACACGGCAGACGGTGTCCCAAAGTATTCATACATGACGTTTCTTGTGTCGTCAATTTGAAGCAGTTCTTTTATGTTAACCTGAGTTACCGTTACAGGCAATTAATTATGAAGGCGTATAGACCTACTTGTTTTCACCAAGACAGATTTGTTCCTTCTGCCCTGACAATGTCCTGGTCTGTCTATCTACTTTGTCCTAGTAGGTAGCCGTAGCAGTCCTGCATTGAGCCACTCAAAAACATGAAGTTTTCCCTCATATTGTTTAAGCAGACTTCTGATGTCACTCAACTTCATTGACCTTTAACGAGAAAGAAGAAACTTGCAAACGTATTGTGGAGAATTTCATGTTTTTACCAGGATGTCCTGGTAACGTGCTAGTTTAGACATTTTTAACTAGATGTGACAACTGCATGTCATATTTCCAAAGCCTGTCGGTGGGCAACTGAGGGGATTTGCATGTTGCCATGGACACAATATTGTGTTCTGTTTTAAAAGTGCCTCGCCTGAAATAGTTGTGTGCATTGTGTTTTTCGTTCGTTAAGCGACATACACACATACGTCCAGCCAAAGCCAGTGTTTGGAAGTCATCCACAAGTTTTGGTCTTTTCTCATTAAGTAATTATAATGACTTTTCCATTTCAAAATTTACCTTAAGAAACCATAAAGTAATCTGTCGAGGTAATGGTATAGCGATCCCTCATTAATTAATTGTTTTTGCATATGTAATTTCAGATTTGTTCAATAAAAATATATTAACATCTCATGCCCAACTATTGGATGTATGTTATTATTTGTGTTAGTCCATGGGTACATATATATATATAACAACCCTTTAGCTTTGGGATGTGAGAATTATGTCAGAATATATTGCATGCCTTCTTAGTGCATCATGACTTTGCACCCATGAAATTAGAAGAATGATTTGTCACAAATGATCAGATCCTTTCTCTAAGAACATTCATGGAGGTTTTCAGGCGTACCCCAATGGGATGATACAGGCCATCTCCCCCATAATATGTTTTGTTCTGCTACTTCATAGATGTCAACACTTCCAGTTTCAGGCGGGAAAAACACTCTGCTTCTGCAGTGTCTTGTTTTTTATGACGTGATTTGTCCCAATATTTATGGTAATATAAATTTGCATCATTTAGGTTGTTCTAATGTTACAACAGTCGTATTATTTTAAGTGATTTTACATTTTATCGCAACTGCTTCATAATGAATGGTAAAAAGCAGGTGGGCATACAGCCATAGTTGGTGAAAGTTGAATTCAATATTCTCTGCGTTTCCATGAGAACTTTCCCACCTGTACACGAGGATATGTTGACATTGATGTTAGCTGTTTACACCAGATGGCACCACTAGTCTGACCTTGTAGTGGTGTCAACTGCTGCGATGACAGACCAGTGGGTCAACGTCAGCAGTGACAAATGCTGACAACTTGTCATTAGTCCACTTTTTGAATATACACCGTGTAGTACACAAAGACCAGTTGGTCTTACTTACTGACGTTACTAAAATCAAAGGGTCAATATTTTATTTCGGTATACATATTTGAATGTACTTTTTATATTACTTGCTATTTTTTGAATTTTTACAGCGTTGAAATATTGGAATTATCACCTTTTGTATGGTACAGCCAATAAAGGTTTTTGTTCTTTTAGAGAAGTGTATAGTAAAGTGCCACACAACTGCCGTGGAAAATTGACAAACTGTCACAGAGTCGACTTAGTACTTGTTTTATATTTTTATTTTAATTGCTACCCATATTTTGTGGAATGTAAACCGCCTTGTAATTTAACCCAATTTACCAGTTGTCACATTCAGTTGCCTCTTGTTGACGTTGACCCAGTACTCCAGTAGTGTCATTGTTGTTGCCTTGTTGTTGTTCTTGTTGTTGCTGCTGCTGTTGTTGTTGTTATGTTTGACCTTGCCGGTAACAAACAACATTGTTTCTGTTTTGTAGCGATACAGATATTCACATCTGGCAGCCCCAGTGGGACCAGCTACCTTCATCCGTCATGCCAAGCGATGAAATATTCATCTGACTTTCATTTTGTCTTGCTCCACGCCAACCATTTCTTTTTACGCGTCTTCATTTCACACTCATCCAGCCTTTCCTTCTGCATCATTCCAGTCCGTAGAAATTCGACAATGTTCACGGTCGATTCGTTGCACTCATGATGCTGGGCGTCTCTAGTTAGGTCATGACCTGGTTATGCATCATTGAATTTATATAATACGTGACAAGACCGAGGATTTCTTTGGATGTTAGCTTAAATAGGTGTCATATTGAGACTGTCGAATGACTGTATTTAAGCACGTATTAATTAGTTGGCAAACAAGGCAGTCGCTTCTGCTGTAGGTCAGGTCCTCGCATGTGTTCCTGCCCAGTTATGCTTTGTTGTATCCGCAAAGATTTACACCAAAATCTGTGTCAGGAAACACGCTAATCAGGGATGTGTTATTAACAAAATATACATATGCGAAGGACTATTTTCATTTATCCTTTGAATTGCCACCACCAGAAATTCTGCTGGGATAGGCGTTGTTAGAGTTTTGTAACATAGCTGTTTTCCGTAATTGTTGTACATATGTAATGAAATGCTAAGTAGAATTAGACAAAATGAATGTCGTTATAATGTTGACTTTGTGGCTGAAACTGATCTACCTCCCCACAGGCCACAAAGGTTGAATAGTAACATAGAACGTTTACAAGCATTTAGCTCTTTCATATACCGAAATTTGTAAAGTTTTATTAAGTGTTCAAAAAACATTCAAGCAGCGACACGTAGAGTCTTTACTGTTTATGTAAAAACTGCATGTCTTCTTTCTGTTAAGTAGTGTTACAAGTTTTATAACAACTGTGATTTTTAATCAGCTCTTGATATATGAAACCTGAAAAGCTGTGAGAAAACGTTACTAATGAAAACACAGTTTGAGATACACCATATGAACTGTTGGTGGCCGTGTGACTTTCTCAGCAGTAGACTTTGTGAGGCTATTTGCTGTTTTATAACTCTACAAAGTAGACTGTTGTCTGTTTATGGAGGTAGTTGCGTGTAAACGTCGACTGGATACTCTGTTGAGCGGGGCATTAACAGACTTGATGGATCTCAGTAAAGGGTTTGACTCAGTGCCAGCCCCTGTGTGTGACCTTGTGTTTGTCACAGACTGCAGGTTATTGCATCATCTACTATGCACACACACGTACTGTTATTTCTGATAAATAAAGATATCTGTTTACGTTACTGTTGCTATTTAAAGTTTTACGTGTATTTATTTCTTGCCCTACGATACATATCACGGAAGCTACAGGTGTATGTGATATACGCCAGATGGAAAGCATTCAGGTTGTTTTAGTTAAGGAGGGGTTAATGTGGCTATGACATTCACTAGCAGGTTGTGGTTTCCGTAAGGTTTTGTTAGAGTACGACTGCTTTTGTTTAACATTTTAGTTCCACTCTCCGCTGCCGTCACTGCTGCTTCTCACAATGGCCTCACTGTCAGCTCTGACATCGCAATAAAAATCACCTGCAAGTAACCGCGCATCAACTAATTCAATAATGGCTGCATTCTACAGGACTGATAGTTATTTAGAAACTAACTTTGTTTCTTTTCATTCCTCGCGTCATCGCATTAACCGTCACTTTTTCTCTCCGGTTATGTCCGAGTTATTTCTCTCTATTTTGTGTTATCCCTGTTATTGTGTTATTTAATACGTATTTCTCTGTTTATTTTCACCCCATTCCATCTGATCTATTTTCAACCATGTTGTCGTTCCATTGTGGTCTTTGTGTATGTGATACTCTAATTGAGACCGGTTATTCTGTGTGATAACATGGTTTGGTTTCCATCGTAACTCAATCTTTGCCTTTCAGCACGTGAACTCTGCTGTGATCACCAGACTTTTGATCCTGTTACGTAATTGGCATGTGTGAATTAGAACCAGGAAAGTGCATGCTGAATGATTTGAGCAATGATTATAGATTTCTTTACCTTGCTGTAAACAACCAGCTTAGTGTGCCTTTGGTAAATGTGGTTTGTTTGTGACATTTTCGTTCTTTTTCACTCAGCTTGCTGTGTTAGCACACTAATATACTTTAACATCGAGTAGATTAGCTGCTAATATTAATGCATTGCATGTTTGTTTTTGAAAACATCTGAATAATTTCTTTGCTTTACATCCATCCTAGATCCAGAAGCATGCTTACTGCTTTATTATTTCCCATTAACTGCCCAATTATTCAAATACATACATACAGTATATACATATATCTGTAAACACACACACACACATGCACGCATGCACGCACGCACGCACGCACGCACACACACACACACACACAATCATACAACACACACACACTCACACACACACCCACACACACACACACTCACACACACTCACACAATCACACACACACACACACTCACTCACATTATATATGCGGACAAATGAATCATAATATTACATTGGCACTGGTGAAAGCGTGACAGATTATGGCAGCTTCTGGTGTGAAAACCAAAAAGCTGTTGTCAACATGGAAGCTTCTACTCAAAGAATAAGAATGACTTCTTTCTATGAGGTCCACAAACTTAATTCTCTTAACAAATGCTGACATGCACATGTAAACCTTCATATTATGACCACACCACCGTCACAAGTGACCTCTATTTCATTGTCGGTGTCACATTTAGCCCTGAAATTATGACCGTCATATAGTCTTATTATAACCATACCGACACCAGAAAATATCCATTGATGTTGTCCCCAACCTTGTATTTGGGGGCACAATTACGATCTTAAGATGTTATGCAAATCCGACTCGTGGTCATAATAGAGGGTTGGAGCTACAATCACCTGGGTGCTTTAACTCGTCACTAATGCTGGTGTGCACTTGTCTGTTTGCGATAACAGCGACCACTCTCTGTGCTTCTGGAAGGAGAACCCAGCAAATCTCGATGGCGCCGGCCTCTGATGTAGTCACCTGCCACAGTCACAATACTGTTGCCATGGTTACTGTATGGAGGATCCACGACAGTCCGACATAAGCCCGAGGGAGGAACGTGTGTTAGTTCGACTCCCTCTACAGTGAACACCATGTAATGATGTGATATGGTGCTTCTGTACAGGAGTTTAGTGTTAAGACAGTTATCTGAGTAACCAACCACCCAAGTAGAGTTGGCAGAAATTTCAGTTGTCGACATATTTGTGTTGTCTTCAGGATCTGCTTCGTTATTGTCTTTACCGAGTTTTCATGACTTGCCAGTCTTGCCCTCACAGTGACAAGGATCTGCCCACAAACACCCCACTGTCCACCCAAGTCCTGCCGTCTGTCAACTTGACCAACCCCAATCGCTCTGGTTACTTGAATTACACAATCCCCGATTTATCGTTAAAGACTTCAGGATCTTTCTTCTGATGTTTCAAGATCCACTCATCCTTACCTTCAGATGTCACAAACGAACAGTCCCTTCTTCCTAGTTTTATTATCCAATCATCCCCACCTTGCGAAGTTTGAAAATCCTTCTTTCCCCACCTTTGAACTGGCAATGTCCAGCTATCCCTATCCCCTGTTTTCCGGGTGTACTAATTTCCCCACTCCTGCTAACATGATTCCTGATTCCTCCACCCCCTCCTTCCCACCCATCCAGTCTCTTCTGCTCTTTATACTGGGTATAATTCTGAGTTCACGAAACGAGTTCACGGCTTGTTAATTACTTGCATTGTTTTTTGCATTTGTTATTTCAAACTAGCTTGGCTTTCTGAAATTCAGAAAGCACGGAGTTAAGACTTGACTGAGTTAAGGTAATTGAATGTGAATTTGTGCAGTAGCACCAACTAGGTTGTTGAACCATTTGACTGAATATATGTAACGGGAGAATATATCTGTGGCAAGCGGCACACGGACACGAGGTACCTTCTAACTGAGATGTACACCCTTGTAAAATAACAGTGCACTGTGTATATGTTTATTAGGCAAACGTTTGTATATTTGTAATGTACATAGTAAGACTAATAATAAAATATTTTGCATAGAAAAGATGCAACAGTCTGACTGAGTGAATGACCAAATGTTTCTCGAGTTGTTCATCAGATAATTCCACTTTTATCCAATGACACACATTTTAACCAAAATACGATTCCATGTTCGTGCTGAAAAGATATGCACACATCATGTACAATTTAAATACATATGGATAGATAATCTACATGATTAGAACAATACATAAGTATAACTGTTTATGTTTGTATATTTACATTAACATCCACACATTGATCGAAGACACAGCAACGTGACATTTTCCTACCAGCTACGTAATAAGCATACACTCGTGAATATCTCAAACCACGCATTAAAAATATATTATACTTTGGTGCAACATTCAATATCTTCCGTTCGCCTGACATTGGCCTTGTCATATCCATGAAGTAATATTCCATTGGTCACAGCTGACAACAAATCTACCGCTTTCATATCCTTAACAGTGTTACCTTTTCTTAATTAGTTTCCTTTAAACAAAGATTGTCGCTTTTAAAACTTGTTCACACCGCCAACATGGCTGATGTCATCACTCGTCACTTCCTGTCGGTGTTGTTCTGCTCTTCTGTTAATATCACGGCTTCTTCTGGAAATTCTCCCAGGGGTGGTCCTCGCTGCAAACCGAAATTATCGTTGACGTCACTACAGCACAGAAACGTTCAGCGTTTATACGGTATCGACAGTCGCAGCATCCACAGATGTTTGGCATCGTCTCGCTGGTCAGCATCTATTATCTACAGACCGTTTCTCATAGACTTAGTAACGTTTCCAGTGATAAGCGATGTCCATCGGTTATCTCGTATGCTATTGACGTGCCCAGCCCAAGTTCAATTTTGTCTTCTGATTTGTTCAACCACGTCTATGATCCTTTGCGAGATGGTGGAGAGATGAACTGACTGAATACTGGAAGAACGCTATCTGGCAGAGGATAACGCAAGACAGGCAGGCGGAAACAGCATGCTGAGGCCTTCGCCTAACTAGACTGAACAAAGATGATGATGAACTGTACTGACTACTGTCTGCTGAAGCAATAATGTTGGCAGAAAATGATAAAATAACAACTGTGTATGCCTTATATTGGGTGGCAATGTTGGATTTACAGGAAATCTGCCTTGACAACCCCAGTGATAACCTGTATATAACGGTCATTTTAAAGCCCTGAATAACATCCTATTAGTGAGCATCCAAGTCTTAAACTTTTGAATATAGGTCACCTGCCTATAAAAGTTCACGTCTAGAAGAGCAGATAGTACAAGTCGATCAATTGTGTTGTATTAGGGCGTGCAAGTCTCGCGCGTGAAAACGAGGCTGGGGGCAGTTGGGGGCAGGAGATCCATATATTCCATGTTAACATATAGGATTTTGTTTTGTTTTGGTCGTAATAATCGAACTGTCCCGAAATAGCATATTTCAGTTATATTGTCCGAAGGATTATTACAAGCAAAAGCAGTGGAACATTTTGCAAGTGTCAATGATCACGGAAATCATGAATTTTAATCGATTATTATGTTGGTTGCCATGGCAATAGCGGCAAGTACTTGTGTTTGGCGATCTTGACTAATAATGAAGAGTGCCAGTTTTCCCGCAGTACAACCTGTTTGGGCCAAACGTATACATGTGTTATGATTATGTGCATTTAGACAACTTGCAAATATAAGAGCTTATCGAAACCACAACATACAGCAATGTAAAACGCAAATCCCGTAAAAGACACATACAGCCTAGCATCGTGTCGATTATCTGCACTACGTAAATCGCTATGTGTCTATGATAGTGTGGTAAACTCAATATTAAATCGGACATTTAAGATCAGAAACGTATAACACAAGATATTTATGAACTGATTTTCCTTGAATTCATCAGTCGGAAGCTACAACTGTCATCCATCATTAGAATATTATTCTTGTGTCCAGTCCCCAATTAGTCTCGCGTAGTCCCCAATAAGCTACAGTCGCGCGGAGTCACGCCATGTATCGTGACCCACTTGCAGGCCCTTATAGACTCTGGGAGACTGGAGCTGATTGGGGTCTGGACACAAGAATAATTATTCTAACGATGGATGACAGTTGTAGCTTCCAACTGATGAATACTAGTGAAATCAGGTCATAAATATCTTGTGTTATACCTTTCTTATCTTAAATGTCCGATTTAATATTGAGTTTACCACACTATCATAATCATATATAGCGATTTACATAGTGCAGATAATAGACACGATGTTAGGGCGTATGTTTCTTTTCGGGATTTGCATCTTACATTGCTGTACGTTGTGGTTGCGATAAGCACTTGTATCTGAAAAGTTGTCTAACTGCACATAATCATAACACATGTATACGTTTGCGCAAACACGTTGTACTGCGCGAAAAGTGTCACTTTTCATGACAAGTACTTGCCGCTAATGCCATGGCCATGGGCATGGCAACCACCATAATAATCGATTAAAATGCATGCTTTCCGTGATCATTAATAATTGTCACCGGCAAAGTGTTCCATTGCTTCTGCTTGTAATAGTCCTTCTGACAATATAACTGAAATACGCTATTTGTGAACAGTTCGATTGCTACAACCAAACAAAACAAAGTCCTATATGTTAACATGTAGAATATGGATTTCCTGCCCCCAGCCTCGTTCTCGCGCGCGAGACTTACACCTTTAGAAAAAACGTACAGTGTACCGTATCCCGTATAACATATACGGCACGTAGCGGCAACCTTATAGAAGCGAACGGTACACTGGTCACTGCTTAGTATAAGAACCATCCTAGCAATCCAGGGCTGTTTGCCCCAGCAAACTACCCCTGGCAAATCCCCTACGATGATTTTTTATTTAACCGGTTGAACTAGTTTATTGACGTTGCCAATTGTGATGCTTCGCCCCCATAGTACAGCGCCGATATCCGGCCTAATTTGAAGACTGGTACACAATTCCTGGGAATTCCAGTAAGGCCCCCCTCTACACCCAATCGCACGAGCAGCTGAACGGTTTAGTGTATTCAAATATTCTTTCTACATTCCAAACATAACATGTAACACGAGCAGCATGTTGCTGCCACATCCTATCACGTGACCGGAGGCTGACCATACTCCTCGTGGGCGATTTCACTGCCACTGGCTGACTTTAACAGAGGAGTTTTTTGAAAGGGATGTACCAGGGGTAGAAAAAGAACTGGTACTGACGTAATCAGCCGCAGCGCCCCTGACACGCGAAGCTGATACGAACTGCCACAACTCCAACTGACAACCGTTTAGTCTCGCTTAACCTACTGTCGGTCAAAGCAGCGCTTACATTTTCCGGCGTTATAAACGATCCAGTTGACGTTTCTGCGCATGCGCGATATATGTAAAATCATCAATATGCAGCGAAAAAACAAAGCATTTATGGTATAAATACTATGCGTTGTTCATTAGGATGTATATAACCTATCAGCAAAGTTATTTGTCGCAAATTAACACGAGGCAAACAAGTTTTGAGGCATATTTTGATAGCAAATCACGTAAATCACGTGACAGTAGTGCGGCATAATCCGTGACAGTGATTTATAGAAAACGTTATATTTTATTGCATTGAGCGACATTTTAAGAAACTCTTCACAGTAATCATCACGGGAAAGTAAACGAACAGCTCGTGGCATTTATACCGAAAATGCTTCGTTGTTTCGCTGGACATTGATGATTTTACATTGATAGCGCATGCGCAGAAACGTTAACCGGAACGCTTTTAAGGACCGCAAAATGTAAGCGCGACAGCGTAACTATGCCGAAAAGAGTTGAGGAACTTAGTGCTGCTACCTCACGGAGCCTGGGTAACCGAGACTAACAACCGTCGTGTTCACGTACGTACCTTCTGGTAGGCGTCCAGAGTGCGTGCGTCGTGCAGCATCTGCATTATTTCTAGCTGTCCGCGCATGTCCTTGAACTCGACAGCTTCGCGACCGTCCTGGTATCGGAGACAAAAAGCAGAGTTGACACGCATTGCTAACAAAGCTGCTTCATGTGTTAAGCTGGGTGTACGTTCTCTTTAAAAATAGAGAAAACAGATATACACTCAGTACGGGTCAAAGGTCATCTGAAAAGTTCACATCATAGTTAACCTAATTTGACAGAAGTGCTCGGAAATTCGTGGAATTTCAATATACGTCACTTTCCCACAAACTACTTTCCAACTTGACACCGCTTAATTTCTGCTAGAACCAGATAGTGGTTCGGCTTGTTGTCATCACCAATCAAAATGATACCTGTATCCGAATGACATCTGTCATAATTTAACAGCTCTGATATCACGCTGCACAAAAATGTAATTTCTACACGCTCATCACTACGCAAGTCCTAACTGAAACTCACAAACAACCTGCATATTGTTGTTTTCTACAGGGAACACTTTCATCGGGGAATAGCGGACGAATCTCTCAGTGTTGTCTGCAAGAACGACCACGTACCTTGTCCACTTTGTGTTCCGTGTCCTCGGCGCGCCGTCCGAACAGCAGCTTGACCATGGGTCGACTCTGGTCAGCAGGGAGCGCGTAGGCATAATGGAGCGGGTAGCGGTTACACTAGCGGCAGACAAGGACAATGGGAGTAGTAAGAACGTGGACTAGAGCAGAATGTAAGGAGCACTGGTCCCAAACAACCACTTAGATGATATCTGATGTCTGCATTTGCACACACGAGATAATTCACGCTAAATTGCAGAAAAGTAATAATAATAAAGTGTTCGACATATGTTTACGGGGGGTGACTACGGGACGGGATATATCTGTGCAACCGGAAGACGGGATGGGTGGATGGAGAGGTGACACGTGTCGGGGGTGACAGAAGATGCTCTCTGGTTGTAGATATGACAGGGCGGGGTGAAATAGGGCATACAAACTAGAGGTGACTTCAGGCTGACAGAGGGCGTGTAGGCACGACAATGGGGAGATTTAAAGCAGTGAACTCTGAAGACGAGCAAAACACGTGATCGCGGGGAAGGATGACTGGGACTAGGCGACTCACGTTGTCGGGGATAGCCTTGAGGGCGGGCCTCTCCGTGATGAGTGCGTCGACCACGGCCGGCTGGTTGAAGACGATGGCCCGGGTGAGGGCTGTGTAGCCGTTCTGAGACAGACAGACGTCGTGCACCGACAGTGGAGGCAGCTAGCATGTACATGCACTTGCTCCTCTCTCGCACACGCACATACACATTATACATGCATACATCACACATGCACACACGCACGCACACACGCGCACGCACACATGCGTGCGCACACACGCATAAACACACGTGCGCTCACACACTTGAGTACGACTTTTCGTAAAAGGTATATGCACAGCAGGTGTACTATTACTACAATTTGCGTGACTCTGAAGAATGGAGCATAATTAGGTTCTACATTAGACTTATACAATCTTACAATTCGGAAGGCTGAACCTAATCATGTTTTGAACATTACGTAATTAGACTGGCTAAAGTAGTATAATATTAACCCTTTTTAACTATCTTATCATCCAAAATGAAACACTACACCGGCCGGCATTAGAGCAAGCGGATGAGAATGACATTGTCTTAAATATTTTCTTTTGATATGCATTGGTTTACACACTAAATATAAACGGTGCAGGATGTTGATATACAAAATAGTCTTTGCGCTTTAATTGCAGCTTTGCTTGATGCTTCCTAGAGAAGTCGAGGTGGTGTTCAATTGAACAGGTTTGGCAGGGAGGGAATTAGAGGGCAAAACGTTTTGAGCAGTCATCAGGATTGGATATTGTACTATGTCAGAACGTACTTTGTTCTTTTCTACACCATAAATAGGTGACTTCATTTAGCATGGAGATCCAATTTACAGTGTTTTCTTACTGGATACGTTGGTTAAACGCCGGATATGCCCAGATACCTTGTCTATGTAGTTGGCTCGGTTGAGTTGTTTCACCATCTGAAGGTCTCCCATCGCGGCCGCCTCGAACAACTTCACCGCCGTCTCCTGCAGCGAGGGGAAGAAGATCACAGAAAGAAGTTTAAATGTAAGTAACCGTGAACAAACTGAGATTGACATAACACGTACAAAGAAGCACTGGTAACACTGACACCGGTAGGAAGAAAGGAGAATTTAGCCACATGCAACAGAAAACAACTGTATGGGTCTGAAAAGTAGAGAGAGTACTTCGGGAACACGAGACGTAGATACAGGAATTGGGGAGAACAGATTGTCTTCATCTTGGAAAGCACCTGAAGATGAAAATGAAAGTAGTAGGACACAGAATGCAACGGACAGGACATGTTCCAAGATTGAAGAAATGCAAACTATTAAAAAGAGTGTGGACACTGGACATCACAATAGGGTGAATAACGACGAAGAGAAATACAAAAAGTGAGAGGAAATGACAGCATGAAATGGAACCATGGGAGGCCGGTGAGAACAGTGACCATTGTGGACAAGAGAGACAAATAACACAGAAGCATACGAAACACGTATTGACGTGAACCTCGCAGTGCAAGCGAGCTAGGGAAAGAAGATAATTAATAATAGTGACTTCCTATGCACGTAAATCAAGCTAAGTGTGGCGACAACAACAGAGGATTAGGCGATCTCATAACCATAAACAATGCGCGAGTCGTCGACAAATGGATGAAAGTGCTAGGAAGATAATTGTTTTAAGGAGGATAGGCAGCATTAAGAAGAAATTTTTAGATGCCAGCGAAATTAAATTATATTTCCTTCTAATGACAGGAAATGAATTCCACGGAATTGGTGCAGCAACCGAGAAATATTGGGTCCCCCCTTCCGTCTTCACCCGAGGAAGGTAGAGCAGTTTACCACTGGTTGACTGTAGTTGTCTGGGAGTTTTTGCTGGAATGAACATTCCGGGAAAGACTTAAGAATGTTTATTAAAACGATCACGAAAATGGAAGAGCTTGGTAGAACGAGAATTTGATAACCAAGCTCTAGATAGATGGACAATTTAAAGAGATGTCGAAAGGGGAATGTATCATCAGCCGAGAGTTGAAGATCAAACGGGTGACGTAACAGCTGGAGTAGCATATCACAGAGGCTGTTCGGTTGATGAGAAGAGCGAACTCGTTGACGTGAGTAGATGAGGAAATGGAATGGACCGCGACTGCGTGAGCCGATGACGTGTAGAGATTTGAGAGTTCAGCCATCGCCTACACTACACGCACCTCAACAGTCTTCAGATTGTGTGTCACCTGCGCACTGGGTTGTCCGGTGGTAGCCTCTAGGGCCAGGTCCAGCAGTGAATTACCATCCTGTAAATTACGAACGAATGTTCTGTAAGGCACTTTAGGTTGTTTCTTTAGAAACCCTCTCATTTCTCTTGCTTCAATCTCCCTTATCTTTGTGAATGTACACTGTAATGGCCGACAGTTTGTTTTGAATACGTAAAGTTTTGAACGTATCTCTAGGCCCTTCACATATAATCTAAACTGTTATTTTAGGCCACGAATAAACTATCTTCATTATTATGCATTGTTAACTTTGTATGTCTTACAAATTCATGTAGCTTCTCTAGTCAACAATTTGTTTTATCCAGTATTTCTGTATAATAATTATATGATATTGATCTATATAGGTTTAGTCACTAGCTTATACGTGCAGTATATATATATATATATATATATATATATATATATATATATATATATATATATATATATATATAATACAATACATATAATTATATACAATATGCAGTCATTAATCCTGGTAACACTGACTTTGTCTTTGATCTCCAGCAGTTCGTCGCCTTGGAAGTTGACAATCATCTGAACGATGAAATGCAGACTCGCGGTTTCACAGAGATACTGAAACACACAAAGACGAGATGTATATACATAACACCAGGATTGGGACTAATACATCAGAAGATAATACATTCGGAGAGTGTATATATATGTACAGTGCTAAGTTTGATTGTAATCACGTATGGGACATAGAGAAATGTAAATATCAAACGCTGGAAATAGGTAAGAGAAAACATGTGTCATCAACAAACAACCCGGTTACGAACATTGACTTTTACTGCCGAATCATGCAACGGGTAAAGCCTGCATGTGTCGGCCCTATAAGTTGGATCATGAAATCCAAAAATAAAATGTGGCTGACAACAATAAACTATAATAGGCGTAGTATATACTATGTCTTATTACATGTCTGTAGATTGGTGAGCCAGAATAATGACAGTAATAGGCACTCTGATCTTTCCCGTGCGTATTGTTATGACGCAGCCATTGGGCTACATCTCTGCAAGCATAACGCATGGAAGCCGTTGTATTTAACAAGACGTAAAGGAATTAATAATGATCTCAGATATATTCAACTTACTTTGTCGATTGTTGCGGAAAGTTCGTCCAGGTTGTATTCGTGTGCGAACTCTCTCAGGGTGAGTCCGTCCTGTGGGACAGAAAGTCTTTGCTGACGAATATTTGAAAAGCTATTTTCTGGGTTTTAAAATCAATTTATTATTTTATAAGCATCGGTGATACAGGCGTAGATTTGTTGCACCGACAAGAACAAGACGTTTATATGACCACCTCAAATCACATAGACCAATATGCAGAAACAAGTATCTTTCTTACTATAATACTTCAACTATGATTACTATGACTAGAATTTCTAGTATAGTCAAACAAACTACAGTACCCCTGGCTGATCATCTCTGCAAACCGTGGAATTGAGCAGAGTCGAACTAAAAAACATACCAATTGATTTGTCAATCGTAACTACGTCAACCGTGGCAACAGCGCAAATACCTGCCTCAATTTGAAGACGGGTAAACGACTGGTGGGAATCCCAATATAATGAAACATTCGCATGTAACACAAGCAGCACATGGCTGAAATCAATGTACCGATGTACCAGGGATACTGACGTAATCAGCCGCAGCGACCGCTGGCGCGTGAGGATGATTAAAACGATGACGTACCATTCGTCGCTCAAGGAGTGGGTGACCTGATTTGGCTTTGAGCATCTTCTCCATGAAGTCCGCCGACTTGCCGTTCTCTGCCGCTCGGAACACGGCCGTCCGACCCCACTGAACACAAATGACAGAACTATGAATACGTGGACAATTTCGACACGAGGATTGTCGGTAGAACATTTGCATCTTACGGACTTAACATTGTTAGTTAGTAGGCACTGATTATATCAGTCTTTCTAACAAAATGGCGGTGTTCGGGCAATTTTACGCTTGTGTTTTCAGCAACGTTATTCTACGAAACTGCTGTCGTAGTATTCCGGATTCTAGTTACTGACAATTTTGCTTTAGTAAAACCAATATGTTTCTTCTTAACAAGAGAGTGACAGCAATACGTTGCTGATTAAAAGTATAATATTAGGTGCTAAAGTTCTTAATCTTAAAACTGGTTTTGTAGTTTATAAAATAATTTTTGATCCTTAATAGTGATCTTGAATACATGAAAACTGTTTTGATGAAGGGCGCTTTATCTTTGTGAAACCATGAAACGTCAACTTCCCTGCGGTGTCAGGTGTTTGTCGGCTGTAGACATGCACTGAATGGACTCACCGTGTCTCTTTCTCTGTCCTGGAAGCAATTCACTTTTTGTGAGAGAAACGTCCACAGCTCAGTCGGGCAGTTCCTTTCCAACGACAGAAAGTACAACGGCACAGTAGCCGTCGACTGAAAGGAAAAGTCATACAATATATATATATATATATATATATATATATATATATATATATATATATATATATATATAATATATAATATATATATATGTGTATATATGTATATACAGTGTACATACATACATACATATACATACATACATACACATATATATATATATAAATATATATATATATATATATATATTATATTTATATTTATATATATATATATATATATGAATCCTTATTTCTATTCGCCCCTGACCCTGAAATTTGTTTCCAATGATTTAGGCACAATGGAACTACCTATGTATTATTATATACCATATTATTATTATTGCCCTGACGTCAAATATGTTCTCGTCTGACCATCGTGATGACCACGGCCACTCACCTGTCCGTCGTCGTGTTCGCGTACCCGGATGTTGAGGTGACAACTTCCGGAGTCTACAAGAAGCTGGAGTAGCTGCACGTTCCGCTGCCAGATGGCGTGACAAGCTGGCGTCCAGCCCTTCTTGTCCTGTAGAGACAGTTCAAGAGACGTCAAGTATCACCAGTTACGGGAAATTTATTTCTGCCTACTCCTGCAGATGATGATGATGATGGTGATGATGGTGATGGTGATGGTGATGGTGATGATGATGATGATGATGATGATGATGATGATGATGATGATGATGATGGTGGTGGTGGTGATGATGATAGTTACCACAATAAATTATAACGATAAAAGTGATGAAACGCGATATGTAATATTATTTCTGCTCCTGATTGAACGTTTTCGCATCGAACAATCGTAATTTAAGCTTCATCACTACACTGATTTACGAGTCAATATAGATTTACGCATCGCAAGCTCATGGTCTGAATACACTGCTACCCCCATCATCAACTCGTCCCCTCGTTTGTCTCAGTTGTTACTCTCATGACAAAACGCATGCATGCACATTGTAAACTGTAACATACTCGAGTAGACATGTAGGCGGAGTCATCTGTTTGCAAGTGTCTGCATAAAAATCTCTTTCCGGGCCTGTTATGACAACGTAGTGTTATATTTTAATTAATTTTACATTTCTTGAATTATTTAATTACTATTAGCCATATGTAAACATTAATTTATCAGTATCATTGCTATGGAATTATTTGCTAGATTGATTATTACGCATTTTTATGACTAGTACGTAACTTGTAGATTTATTTACTTTTTTATTGTTTAGAAATGTGATGTTATTTAATATGGTATTGATGTTAGTTGTTTATATAAGCACACACATATTTTTTATTTTAAAATATTAGTATTCTTATTGTATAAAATTATTCTTTTTATGTATTTTAATAGTAATATGTTGTGAAGCGCCACGAACAATTATGGATGTGGCGCTATATGAAATAAAATGTATTCATATTGGTTTTTTCCGGCTCACCTTGAAGCTGATGTTGACATTACAGCACCCCTTCTTCGCACACAATGTTCGCACGGTCTCTATGTCCTCGCCTAGGACCGCGTTCATCAACGTCTGAACCGACAACACAATTGTTAACACAGTCGTATACATACATAATAATAACGTGTGGATAAGGTGTTCATTTAATTTATCATTCTCATTGAGAGTAACTGCTATTTAATCTACATGTACCTATCCTTCACTAGCGCCAGTTTATGTTGACATCACATGTAACCACGAAAGTGCTATTTTATATTTTTACACCATACGTGACGTCGAAAGTGCCACTTTATATGTTTACACCATACGAGACACCGAAAGTGCCACTTTATATTTTACACCATACGTGACACCGAAAGCGCCACTTTATATTTTACACCATACGTGACACCGAAAGTGCCACTTTATATGTTTACACCATACGTGACGTCGAAAGTGCCACTTTATATTTTACACCATACATGACACCGAAAGCGCCACTTTATATTTTTACAACACGTGATGTCGAAAGTGCTACTATAATTATATGTTTACACCATACGTGCCGTCGAAAATGCCGCATTATGTGTTTACACCATATGAGACGTCGAAAGTGCCCCTTTATATGTTTACACCATTTATGCTTACGCCGAAAGCGTGGGAATTTATTGAATAAAACAAAGTGGAACATGGACGAATGTCACACTGCATAGTGACAGGCAACCAAACACAAACTGTTTGCGATATACTGGTTGCATTTCAGTCTCTATAGAGATTCACCGTACAAGATTCTGATGTGGCCATAATATATATGAGCGTTCTTACAAGTGATTTTAAGTTTTCCTTCAGCAGGTTGTAACACTTCTGCGCCTCACGGCTGCTGGACGCCCGAGACTCGGCAATCTCCAAAGCCGACTTGCCGTCCTGAAACAAACCGACATGGGCACATCAAACGACCGACACAGCAAGTCTGCAACAGTGAATGTGTTCAATCTATACTCTTCCTCCAAATGTACAATTTAATCTTCTTTTGACCCGATATATGGAACAGGTTTTATAACAATTTCGATCAACGTAAACAGAGTAACATTTCAATTTTCATCACGTGACTTGGCGATGTATTGTCTTTGTATGTAAACTTGAGTTTTGTCGGGCGCAGGCAGACCCAAATTATGATTTATTTTCAAATTGCAAGTGGAATGTCAACATATTATGGATCTCATTTATAAACCTTAGCAGCGAGCGTCTGGTCTACCTATATTGTATTCCCGAAAGAAAGGCGGATTTGGGAAATCTGTTCTCGATCCTTGACGCGCCCTTGCTTAAAGCTGCTCCCTCCACTCGTTTGCTAATCGCCAAACCGGTTCTTTTATGACCAGATGTGTAATGTGTTAATAGTTTAAATTGTATGCAGTCAGTTAATTTTTAAAATGCGTACTTTTTATTTTTTATCGTAAAAAAAGAATCGCCGTTACACCGGGTATAACTGGCGAAACAATCAGCAGCTGCCGACGTCCTTTGCTTTTTGGGTCACGTGCTTTATGCGAGATCGACCTACTGCGGCATAATAACAAATCGCACGTGCTTTTGCGCGTCATGACTAAGATTCCAAAGGCAAAGTGATTCTTCTATGAAGGTACGCATTAGTCCATCGTCTACTGCGAGTTTGAGCAAGACGCCGCTTTTCGTTTTTAGCTCGGTCTGACATGACGTTACAAACAGGAACATTTAGTTTACATTTTATTTAGGCTCAGGATATTTCGCGAGCTGCTCGATAAATAAAAGCAATCGAGTCGTTATTTGTCGAGCAGCTCGATAAATAACGGCAACTCGGGCCGTTATTTATCTAGTAAATGCGATGATGCTGTTGGGTCGTTTCTTGCATGTATTTATCCGTTTATATGAGAAACAATGAGTTTTCTTATCCATCGAGCTACTCGAGAAATAACGCCGTCTTGGTTCGATCCCTATATTTGTCGAGTAGACCTGGATGGCCGCGTGCATGCATGTGCTCTTAGAAATATGTTCGTGCCATCTAAGAGCACATACTGATTGTTTGTAGTAAATACGTTGTTAGGTTGTTTGTTGCATGTATTTATCCGTTCAGATGAGAAACATCGAGTTTTCTTATTCATCGAGCTACTCGAGAAATAACGCCGACTTGGTTCGTTATTTGTCGTAAAGTCTTGCCGTTTTTTGTCGAGCAGCTCGAGAAATAAGGCGAATTAAATCGGGCTGTTGTTTCCCGTGCAACTCGCTAAATAGCCAGTCCATTTTTAATTTAAAGACCCGACGACATCCCGCATCGTTCACCCACCTTAATGTTGCTGTTGGGATTGCAACAAAGACGGACAAGACGCTGTGTGGCCGGATGCTCGCTCCGGACGACTGCCTGGGTAAGTCCGCACTAGGACAATGGAAAAACGGTGTTGAAACAATCTTCAACATTAACTTGTCTTCATGAACTTGACAATAGGCAACTGGATGTTTCCCAGAGAAGTCTAGGTGGTGTTCAGTTAAACACGTCTGCCAGGACGTGACACGTCAAGCGCGTTTAGCAGTTCTAGTGATCGGTTATCGCGCTACATAAAAACGTATTTGTTGTTTTTTACTACGGGACATGTTGATGCTATGTCATATTTAGCATTGTTGGAAAAGTGTCAGAATTTTGGATCATTCTCTCAGAATATATTATTATGTTCACTAATCCGAAACGATTCTCCAGTCATAAGGAACGCAGAAATGTGTTCACTCAACCCGGACAATCTCGGAACTTCTCATTCACAACGAAAATCTCCTCAATTATCTGGAAGATCTATTCACTCACCCTGAACATCTGCAAAAGTGGACGGATTGTGTTGCTGCTCTCATCCAATGGCGTCTGTCCCAGCTGATAGAAATGAACAGGAAGAATAAGTTTTAGAGTGTGTGCGCGTATTTATGTGGTTGGGCGTGTGCTGCATGTGTGTATGTGCTGATGTGTTTCGTGCGCGACTGCGTGCGAACTGCAAATGTGAGTCTGTTTTCAATAGTGTGCTTCCATGGTAGAAAGATATGTATAAAAGAAACATGGACTACAATTGTTTGTGACTGTTAGTGTTGGCGGACTGCTAATGTTAGTGTTGATAGTCCGGAAGCTCAGATCATATCCCCTTTTACTGGCAGTGGTTTTATTTTTAATCATTCATCTATGGAATGTGTATAATTATATCCAAGTGGATGTTGGATTTTCACCTTTTTGTAATTAAAAAAGAATATCGACGATGACCCGTAAAATCAACTTGTTACCGTACTTTCGCAACAAGACATGATACAAACTCAATTCATACTCACAGATTTGAAAACATTGAAAAGAAAACAACACGGCGACCATATAAATACATACATGTGTGTGTTAGGGTGTTTGTGCGTGTATGCATGCGTGTTTGGGGGGTGTGCATGTGGGCGGGCGATCCGGGACGTGCGTGCGTGCGTACGAGCGTGCATGCACGCGTGCTAAGTAAACAGTGAGTTTACGTGTTGTCAGTCAGCGTGCCGCGACTACGAACCTTGTTTCTGATGGAGAAGTCTGCGCCGGAACACAACAAAGCCTTGATGACCATGACGTCATCTCGCCGCACCGCCAGATGCAGAGCCGTGTCGCCAAGCTGTCAGAATCCAACACAACTCTGTAGTATACTTACTCCATGTTTTGTTTAAAAATTAACAAATGTTGTGAAAAAGTTTGATTATTTTCTAATACAACGTGCCAACTCGTTTAGCAAGTTTTAACAAGATTGCCACCTAGAGAATTAATTCTAGATGACAGGTGGACAAGGAAGCCCTCTGGCTTATTGAGAGGCCAACTATAGCTATCTAAGTCTATCCCGCCCTTCTGATGCATGTCGGTTTTATGTTTAAACATAACATCATTAACACTACTATATAGCACTCGCACAACTATCAGATAATATGTTCCATTCATTTACTGTTCTTTGTGAAAATGTGAATTTTCAAATATCTAGTCTACATTGCTCTTTTGCTGATGGTTTAAGCAATCTTGTTAAGTAGCGGTTTGGTAAAATAACCACAATAATCATTAACTTATTGAATGTTTGTGCGCAAGCATTCATTAAATTCAAGCGGGCGTCGGGGTCGGTGGTACGATTGTCCGTCAAGTAATTTCTTTACCAAGTGTAACATCTGAAGTAAATAATTCTTCTATAAGTCCGTGGTTTGACCAACGGTCAACATTGCAACGGTGGTGCATTGCACTTGCACGAATATTCATTACAATCTGACTACACAATTAAACACACATGGGGCTGCAAGCTCAAGGCGCTTCGCATAAACACATAGCATTTATCGTTATCGACTTGTTGCGTAGATTAGTTCAAGTTACGCACAGATTTGCAAGACAAAAGTAACAGGGAATGTACGTATGGGAAATTATTATATTTTAATACAGTACATCACGAATGTGACTAAGCTTATTACGAATCCCTTTTTAAGTGCATAATGCATGCTTGTCGAACAACCATGCGCTTCCTGGGGGAAACGTGTCTCGATTAGCGTTTGCATAAATCTTAATTATGTAAAACTAAATTGTATTTTATTTACCAATAGGCTATTTACTGTTTAATGTTACTCAAGTATTCCAATATTCTCGGCAAAATCGGTTCACATATACGCAGTCATGGAAACTCTAGCTAATTCCACTACGGCACTTTTACAAATGATATGCCATTTTGCTGTTCTTTGGAGTAGCGTGGCTTGTAGTTAAATAACTGTTTAAAATATTAATGATAAACTAATATGTGATATGATAAAATTATGTTCCCCAACTACAACTACAACCTTATATTTTATTCGTTTATTTTTAGCCCATGCATATGTGCGCAAATATAATAATAATTATTATTATTATTATTATTATTTATAAAGCGCAATATCCAAAAATGCTCAAAGCGCTGTACAATAAAATAAAAAGCTATTTATTATGTGTTAAAACTAATATTAATAATAATAAATACAACTTGTAAAATTTACTTTTCAATAATAAAATAAAAAGCTATTTATTATGTGTTAAAACTAATATTAATAATAATAAATACAATTGTAAAATTTACTTTCAGATAAAAACAAATGTAGAAACATTAAATTATTCATTATATACAATTAAATATTATATACAATTAACGACGATGAGTAAAATAAATAAATAAATAAAACTAACTAATACTCTATTTACATGCAAAAACACATTCTAAGCGATGGCATGTATAAAGGTCAGTACATATGTGCGAAAATAAGATAAGATGAAATATTTGAAACAAATATTCTAAAATGTCATTGAATATTTTAAATGTCAGCAGTAATATGCTTTAAAAATGTGGGTTTTTAGTGCCTTTCTGAATGCCGACAAAGTTCCGCAGCACTTGATAACAATGGGCAATGCGAACACTACCAACCTATCTTACTGAACCCAAGCTAAATGGACGTGATTGCACCAGTCAGTGAAGGGGCTAATTTTTTTCTGGTGCTTTGGAACATATGACGACATTATGTTTTCTTGAAATCGTGTAATCAGTGTATGCATATTAATTACTGTCACGACATCGCAACAGACCGGCGAGGTAACACGTCTTGTGAACACACAACAAGCGATGACGTCATTACGACGATAGCGGTTTATGCACACAAATAGCGATGACGTTATTACGACGGTTGCTGTTTACGATACCAGAGAAAAGGTTAAATTACCATCTACTCTATACAATTTCACCCGTAAATTAAAAAGTGTCGGAAATAATAATATACTAAATTTTTCTATCTTCGTTGGCGTTATGATATGAGTTTGACGTTACTAAAATGATCTGTGCGGGACTGACGTCACGTGACGCGTATTGTTTCCACATAACGTCGAAGTGGGACGTGTTTTGGATCAGTGGCTTGAACCGTTCAGATGTAGACAAGGCCTACAGTTTCACCCGGAATCCCCTGCGCTTCTCACCTGACGACACAGACCAAACATTCTGACCGAAATCGTGGGACCGACAATGACAAGTCGATCTTCGCAAGTAAACTTTTTTCGAAAGTGACGATATGCTGAGCGCGGCCTAGTTGGCGAAGCCGCAGCGTGTGGCTATTGTGTTATTAGCAACAACTAATGCACGTTGATAACTAAGTTTCAGAGGCTCAGAGGGGTCTGGATGGTCCCGAGGAGAGGGAACTCCTGCCACTTTTCGGTATTTCATTGGCAAATCACATCTCCTTATTCCTCTGACATGGTCTCGAGGTTGGATGGCTGGCTTGCACGTCTCTTCCGTGGTTTATACACCGTCTTCAATTGTCAGTAATTTTCAACGTTCGATTCGGTAGCCTGTATTGATTACCATGATAGTGAAGATGATTGGCTGATTAGCGACGGTGTTTTTCGTCATACGATGTAACATTTGATGTAACTTTTGTGGGAATAAAACTGGTGAATTAAAATGTATTGTATTGAATGAAATGAAATAGTTTGACCTCTAGTACCAGTCACACTGGTTTAAGGTCTCCTCCCAATATTTACGGAAGCAAGGCGAAGCTTTGGTGCAAATCGCGGTTTTTGTAGAAAAACAGATTTTAGAACATCGCCGAAAAATCTTGCGAAATGTTGAACAGCAACAAACATAATATTAATAATTGCAAAACTTCTATAGCGCCTACATCATTAAAAAGTTCAAACTCAGAGGCGCAACAAACAAAATCATTTGGCTAGTCATACTCAGGACAGGCAAAAGTTGTCATTGGAGCATGGAACTGCCGATAATTGATTGTGGAAAAGCAATTTCAAACAAATATATTTTCAAGTTTTTACGAAAGTGTCTATAGTTTCATAATATTTAATCCTTATAGGATGTTGATTCCAAATTGTTCGCGCAGCTTCAGAGAAAGCACGTTTGCCAATATCAGCTTAGTTTTAGGAACAAAAAGTTGTTTGGAAACGGATGATCTAACGGTCCTAGAGATCTCAGAGAAATGTAGCAGATTAACTAAGTATGTCGGTTGTTGAGTAGAAAGAGTACGGCCTGTAACAGTAGCCAATTTAAATTTAATTCGGTATCAATTGGAAGCCAATGTAACTGCTTAAATAGCGATTGTGATGGTTAGAAACGGGGGACCTTAAGTACCACGCGTGCTAAACAATTCTGTACACGTTGAAGTTTAGATATCTTTTTGGCAATGCTATTTAGAAGTGAGTTACAACAGTCCAGTCGACTAACAACATTGAGAAACACCTGCAGTAGCACACCTCACACCCAACCTCGTCGTCCGCTGTGATGATCCAAGGCGGCGTGGTAGAGGAGACCTGCTGGAGCCTTCACTCCGACGGCAGAGTGGAGCTGCGGCTGCAGCCTACCCCATCAATATTAATTTCGTTCCGACGCCAGTGATAGGAGTCTAGCCATTTGTGTTTGGTTTGTAACACCCCTGATTATATATATATATATATATATATATATATATATATAATATATATATATATATATATATATATATATATATGATTTTTATTTATTTACCTATAAAAGACGTTGTACTACTTACGAAATTCTGTGCGTTTATAGGCAAACCCATGACGGCGCATGCGTACACCATTGCGGAAGTCGCTGATTTCACACTTTCGTGAATGACCGTATCTCCGTTCTGTCCAAGACCGAATACATTAAGTAATCAGTGCTAATTCTCGGTTTAGATGGAAAATACAAATTATATACAGATATACTGAAGACAAATAAAGCGACGTATAAAGCTAGGACGAGCCTAATGTCGTGTTCTTTTTTATTTGTGCCATTGGCCACAGCGGCCACTAACAAAAGATAATTAGACAGAGACGATTACTAAATTAAATATGATTTGAATATATCTATTTTGTTCGAAATCCCACGAAGTGTACAACAAATTCATTTGCAAAGATATATTAAACTTATCGTATACTTATCTTATATTACCTTTTCCTATATTACCGTATTATATCGCCGACATTTTACCCTAACTTCACTCCTGAAATTAAGTTTTAATGTGTTTCTTGCATACAAGGAGTCCATGATAGAAATTCGAATTATACGGGTTTGATATCTCGGCAAACAGGAAGTGTAAGGGATATCGGGTAATCACAACGGGGAAACTATTCCTGGAGACGTTACCTTGGCAATGTAGTTAGTTCCAATCTCTTCGATTTTCTTCTTGGCTAGATATACAGCCGTCTCTACGTGGCCCTCGTCAACTGCAGCCAATTCCTGAACATAAGATCAGGCGTTCTCATTGCCTCAACAATGACGGCATAGACCACCACACCGCACCAGTAGTAATAATTTGTATTTGATAAAATGTCACATCCGTAATTGTTCTTGGCGCTTAACGACATACCCAAAATATACGTAAAAATTATATTTGGATATAATAATAAGAATACTAAGATTAAGATAAATCAAAATCAAAATATATATATATATATATATATATATATATATATATATATATATATATATAATCAACTTCAGCATCACAAATAAACAAAACTGCCATCAGCATCGCCATTAAAAACATCCCCACCAGCACTACCAACAATACAAAGAACTCCGCCACGCAGACACAACAACAACAACGACGACGACGACGACGACAACAACGACAACAAAGAACAATAGCAGTACCTCCAAACCACCAACCACGACTGTCCCGGCCACCTACCTTCTTCCGCGGGGTCGGTACACATCTGACGGCGCTGTCGTAGTCCGGCCCCTGTTGCGTGGACAGTCCGTCGCCCGGCTGTCGCAGGCCGTTGTCGACCTCGACGAGGATGGAGTGCAGGCGCATGAGGTTGTGTTTGAAGGCGAGACTGCGGGCGTCGTACTCGGTGGGACACCGCCCGTCCTGGTGCACGGCGTAACACCACCGGTCGCACTCCTGGTCGGCGAACTGAGGGCGGCCACACGAGCGGTACAATGGCAGTATGAGAAGCGAGGCACACACGGTGGCTATTCTGTCAGGCCGGGTGAAACAAAGTGCTAATTGGTGTACCCTGTTTTGCTCCTTTGCTTAACAATATCGATTGTTATGCTTACACGTTGATTCAACTCGTTTCGCTGTGATGACAGTGTCAGTGGGTGTGTCCAATACATCGCGGTGTGTTTTATCAACATTCTGCGTGAGACCTCCGTCAAGCTTTGTCCTTGCCAACGATGTTGACAACGGTTAAATATGTGAATTACATATCTACTGCGACATGAAATACCCTTGAGCAAACGTGAATGCATACACTGACACTGTAACAAGTTCCCTTCGGTTTTTGTCATACAGATAAGCTTCTGAAACTACAATTTCAAAAACATGTACGATATACTGCCCAAGTTCATGCAGCCATTTTGTTGATCGCTGGTCGGAGTTTGCTAACCGAAGTGGATACGTCAATACATGTTCATTAATAAACGTGTTTATTAATAAACAAGGAACATAAAACTCGGTTCAACGGAGATGTTAAACTCACCGTGTAGACGTTGTGATGCGGAAAGCCTCTCTCTAGCAGGTAAATCGCCAGGTCTTCCTGTCCGCTGTCAATCGCAAGCACAAGTGGGTCGCGTTCGGAGAACTAACAAACAGCTGAAGTTCTCATATATATATATATATATATATATATATATATATATATATATATATATATATATATATATATATATACTATACAGAGTAAAGGTAAGTTCTTACGTGGTGCGATGGCTATTCAGCATGAGTGCTCAATGCTTATTACGCTACACTCCCACAGACACTAGCTCGACTTTTTGGTAGCCTTCAGCCAAGCTGCACTTACTGCGCGAAGACTATTCGTACCTTGTCTATAGCCAAGTATCCATTCATACAGCTGATTGAACTGGAGCAAAGTAGAGTGAAACAGAACGTTTGAAACGGTAGCATGCGGCTCAATCCGTGTTCTCTTAGTCGAGAGTATGAAACTGTAGCCACTGCGCTACTGCTAGACTACCATCTATTTGCATACGCCCCTCGTTGTAAATATATCGACTGCAGTCTGCTTTGTGTGGGAATGTATCCTCTAGAAAGAGGAGCCTAGAGCGATGTCATGACGTCGATACTTGCCTTATTCGTCACTTGGAGCACCTGCTGCTGTGACGTCACCGACTCGAGGATCTTCATCATTGCCGCCAGGTCGCCCGACCTGATCGTTCTCTCCAGCTAAATTTAAATGTAAATGTAAAATATATGAAATTGTGTTTAAGAAAGTATAAGTGTATATAACATCATAAAAATTACATCGCCGATTTCTTCTTCTTAATACACAACAATGACAGTCATGCAGTTTCAACATTTATGTATTGATTCCAACTTGATTAACATTTTCACGAAGAACAACATTTACTGAGCTGGTCGACACGTTGGAGTTTGACGTTATTCGATAAAATTATGCTAAAAACTGCAAAATTACCGTTCGTCAAGTTCGGACAGCGATAAACGTGTGGCACACGGATGCTATGTTATAGTATAAATATGGAGTTGAAGATATTTATATATCGGGTGATTGGAGCTGAAGCTGTATCACAAAATACAGTGTTACAGTAACGTTAAAGAAGAGAAGACGAAGAAGATCACAGGTGACACAACAGCGAAGACAAGTCGCGATCTGTTCCGCACTACGAGAACCACCATCCTGACGATGAGACGGTATCATTTATAAGAAAACAAGTCAGATGCCGTGGTGCCACCTATTGTGTGGAATATGTACTAACGCATATTGGGTCTTGTTAGCACAACCACAATTGAATGCGTTAGAAATTGGTTTTAGAAGCTGCTTTAGAACCGCTCAAAATGTTTCACGCCCTGTATCGATGGGGCGGCAGGTGGTTGGGGGTGAACCTATTTAAAACCCTATACGTTTGTTAGTTTTGCGAATTGATGAGACCACCCACATGGAACTTCACTGGTTTTCATTTCTACCTGTACCCACCTCAGTCGTTATTTCCCCCGTGTCCATTGTTACGCGATGATCCACCACGTCGAACTCTGCGTACGTCAGCCGGACATCGACTGGTCACTCTGGGGTCTGGTCAAAGCACAACCCTACTGCAGAACGACAACCTTCGTGCACGATCTTGTAAAACTGTCAGTTCACAACTACCGACTGTTGCCATACGTGAGCTACTCCACTCAGTACCCCTAGTCCCTGGTGTATATACTCCACTCAGTACCCACTAGTCCCTGGTGTATATACTCCACTCAGTACCCCTAGTCCCTGGTGTATATACTCCACTCAGTACCCCTAGTCCCTGGTGTATATACTCCACTCAGTACCCACTAGTCCCTGGTGTATATACTCCACTCAGTACCCACTAGTCCCTGGTGTATATACTCCACTCAGTACCCACTAGTCCCTGGTGTATATACTCCACTCAGTACCCACTAGTCCCTGGTGTATATACTCCACTCAGAACCCACTAGTCCCTGGTGTATATACTCCACTCAGTACCCACTAGTCCCTGGTGTATATACTCCACTCAGTACCCACTAGTCCCTGGTGTATATACTCCACTCAGTACCCACTAGTCCCTGGTGTATATACTCCACTCAGTACCCACTAGTCCCTGGTGTATATACTCCACTCAGTACCCACTAGTCCCTGGTGTATATACTCCACTCAGTACCCACTAGTCCCTGGTGTATATACTCCACTCAGTACCCCTAGTCCCTGGTGTATATACTCCACTCAGTACCCACTAGTCCCTGGTGTATATACTCCACTCAGTACCCACTAGTCCCTGGTGTATATACTCACTCAGTACCCCTAGTCCCTGGTGTATATACTCCACTCAGTACCCACTAGTCCCTGGTGTATATACTCCACTCAGTACCCACTAGTCCCTGGTGTATATACTCCACTCAGTACCCACTAGTCCCTGGTGTATATACTCCACTCAGTACCCACTAGTCCCTGGTGTATATACTCCACTCAGTACCCACTAGTCCCTGGTGTATATACTCCACTCAGTACCCACTAGTCCCTGGTGTATATACTCCACTCAGTACCCACTAGTCCCTGGTGTATATACTCCACTCAGTACCCACTAGTCCCTGGTGTATTACTCCACTCAGTACCCACTAGTCCCTGGTGTATATACTCCACTCAGTACCCACTAGTCCCTGGTGTATATACTCCACTCAGTACCCACTAGTCCCTGGTGTATATACTCCACTCAGTACCCACTAGTCCCTGGTGTATATACTCCACTCAGTACCCACTAGTCCCTGGTGTATGTACTCCACTCAGTACCCACTAGTCCCTGGTGTATATACTCCACTCAGTACCCACTAGTCCCTGGTGTATATACTCCACTCAGTACCCACTAGTCCCTGGTGTATATACTCCACTCAGTACCCACTAGTCCCTGGTGTATATACTCCACTCAGTACCCACTAGTCCCCGGTGTATATACTCCATTCAGTACCCACTAGTCCCTGGTGTATATACTCCACTCAGTACCCACTAGTCCCTGGTGTATATACTCCACTCAGAACCCACTAGTCCCTGGTGTATATACTCCACTCAGTACCCACTAGTCCCCGGTGTATATACTCCACTCAGTACCCACTAGTCCCTGGTGTATATACTCCACTCAGTACCCACTAGTCCCCGGTGTATATACTCCACTCAGTACCCACTAGTCCCCGGTGTATCTACTCCACTCAGTACCCACTAGTCCCCGGTGTATCTACTCCACTCAGTACCCCCTAGTCCCTGGTGTATGTACTCCACTCAGTACCCACTAGTCCCTGGTGTATCTACTCCACTCAGTACCCACCAGTCCCCAGTGTATCTACTCCACTCAGTACCCCCTAGTCCCTGGTGTATATACTCCACTCAGTACCCACTAGTCCCCGGTGTATCTACTCCACTCAGTACCCCTAGTCCCCGGTGTATCTACTCCACTCAGTACCCCCTAGTCCCTGGTGTATTACTCCACTCAGTACCCACTAGTCCCTGGTGTATCTACTCCACTCAGTACCCACTAGTCCCCGGTGTATCTACTCCACTCAGTACCCACTAGTCCCTGGTGTATTACTCCACTCAGTACCCACTAGTCCCTGGTGTATCTACTCCACTCAGTACCCACTAGTCCCTGGTGTATATACTCCACTCAGTACCCCCTAGTCCCTGGTGTATTACTCCACTCAGTACCCCTAGTCCCTGGTGTATATACTCCACTCAGTACCCACTAGTCCCTGGTGTATATACTCCACTCAGTACCCACTAGTCCCCGGTGTATCTACTCCACTCAGTACCCCCTAGTCCCCGGTGTATCTACTCCACTCAGTACCCACTAGTCCCTGGTGTATCTACTCCACTCAGTACCCACTAGTCCCCGGTGTATCTACTCCACTCAGTACCCACTAGTCCCCGGTGTATCTACTCCACTCAGTACCCACTAGTCCCCGGTGTATCTACTCCACTCAGTACCCACTAGTCCCCGGTGTATCTACTCCACTCAGACCCCTAGTCCCCGGTGTATCTACTCCACTCAGTACCCCCTAGTCCCCGGTGTATCTGCTCCACTCAGTACCCCCTAGTCCCCGGTGTATCTGCTCCACTCAGAACCCCCTAGTCCCCGGTGTATCTACTCCACTCAGTACCCCCTAGTCCCCGGTGTATCTACTCCACTCAGTACCCCCTAGTCCCCGGTGTATCTACTCCACTCAGAACCCCCTAGTCCCCGGTGTATCTACTCCACTCAGAACCCCCTAGTCCCCGGTGTATCTGCTCCACCCAGTACCCCCTAACCCCCGGATTGTCTCCTCCACTCAGTACCCCCTAGTCCCGGTGTATCTACTCCACTCTGGAACACATTGGAAGCACCAGTGAAAAACCGAGCAGTTTTAAAAACCACTTTCAACCAATGTGGCATATCATCAAGCAGCTTCACAATTGTGTATCGACTCTTGGTGTGGTTGTAACTCAGAAGGTAAGTACCTAAATCGTTAACCTCGATCACGATATGTTCCATTCGGGACTAGAAACACCGTGTCTGCTACAATAGGTCTACTTGACAACAACAACACTTCTAGGCTGCTGCCCGAATGTGTTTCTGCATGTTGATATCCAATACCACACTATGACTCCGTGATCAAATGTCTACTCACAGATTCCAAGTTGGAAGCCAGCGTATGCAACTTCACCGTCGTCTGTCGAAAAACTAGCAGAAGAAACGTGCGTCCAAACGTCAGTTCGCGACGGAACGGAGCTCCGGCATTGATTTGCGCCGGCTGATTGGCGACTGCGTCAATATTACAAGCCGAGTAAAGACGTCGATTGCGGCTGTCAAAGGACAATACTGAGTCGCGGCTGAGCCGATCACAACGCGAGTGCCACGCTCCGATTACTACAGACAGAAGCGATTAAAAGTTGAGCGACGCGCGAGCGGCCAGACCGGCCCATAGCAACGGCAAACAGCGAGGGTCTAGACGGGTAAGAGGTCTGCTCCCACATTAGTCTTGCAAGTTTGGGAATGCTGCTGAAAATAGCGAGGGTCTAGATCTGGCTATAAGTTTTAATACATACGATAGACGTGTAATCACATATGATCTTGGCTCACACGTTTTATGACATGTCTTATAAACATATGTTATACACAGTGTACATACATTTGTTACATGTGCATGTAATATTATAGTAAATGCAAATTGTACTATTTATACACGTCTATGCATCTAATGGAGCTTTGTAGATATAAAGCATTCCAATAATACGAGAAAAAAAATGGATATCGGTGAATGGGTGGGAGGGTGGTTGATGGGTCCGGTCCATTTGGAATAAAACAAATTAACATAAGTTAACATAAAATGTGGACAAATTCTGCTGTTTATATACAGTTTAAGCTGTGCTTGTAAATGTGTGGACTTTTGAGATAATAAACCAGTTACAATCCACTGATGAGTAATATGTTTTAACCATATCTTTCAATAGAAAGTATTGGGAATCTGTCTGTATATACCCCATATAATAATTTTATCAACTTTGTTACTTGAAGACATAGATAAATGTTAATGTACCACTGCAATTTGTTGGCTTTTCAATTTTTTTGGGTGGGTGGGTGGGTTGGTGAATTCAATATTACAATGTTGTTATTACTGAAGGTTTTTACTAATACAAAGCCCCTAACATAACATCAACGGTTTATATAGCATTCCAGGCATATAAGTTACTATATTTTACCTGCCATGGTTCATCTCAATCTCTACCTTCACATTAGTAATTCTTTTTCCTTTCAATATAGGTTTCTAACTCTTTATTCCTTGCATTCCTCCATATCCAAATCTTTTTTTGCAATCATACAGTTTCTGCTGTTCATAAACACAACTGTCTCCATTCTCTACATGCATCACAGGATGATAGCAGTGTCAACATTCCATCATGTTACATATTATTTTGCATCATGGTTTGGGCTAAATATCATCCACTGTGTAAGACTATGTACCGTAGTGTCAATGCTACTCTTGATGTTGGTAGTAACACACCTGCATTAACACATATGTTATAGTTAATAATGTGTCAAGACTGAATAGATGACATGAAAGAGGAATAAGTCAGTTGTGTGTCTGTATCACTAACCCTGGCCTAGCTGTCCTCAAGCGAAAGGACAAGACACATCAGGATTTATGACAGGCTTACAGGAAGTGTCACTGGGTATGCCTTTGACCTAATATTGGCCTGTAAGCTCTGTGAGGATACAGCAATAACTGTTCCATTGTTCTGAGCAAGTGCACCAATTGGGCTGTGTAACATCATTACATTTGACAAGTTGTGTTATCTAATTTTTTCTGAAATCCCATTTTAATGTGAAATATGTACATTATTATATAGGGTAGGAGTGGCATAACGGTTATGTATATTTTTTATTTCACCATATGGTAACAACACATAATGCATGATTTTTTGGCAGATTATATGGTGTGCTGTCACAGACATATTCTATGTTAGTTGCAGTGTGGTCAGCACCATATAAGAGGTATTTAGTTTCTTTTATACAGTATTGGCCCATAAAATAAGGCACGGGTGAGCACGTGTGAAATGGGTAATATCATTATTTTGTAAAAGTATATCGTTATTTTCATATCATAGTTGACTTAGAACTAATCAGCGTCTTTATCCTAATCTGGGGTAAGGCCGCCCTGTCGGTTACATCGGCAGGCCATTAATATTCCAGGCGGAGTTGAGGGGCTGAAAAGTGCTGCCACCTTACGGAGGCTAAATTAAGTCCTAAATGACTTGCCCGAATCCAGAAACTCGTTACAGTCCTGTCGCTGAACGCAGTGAGGTTTAAAGTCTGAATGAGATAAAGTAATTTAAAAATTACAAAGAACTATTATAATAAATTAATGAAATTTCATAAATTCCTTATGTCATATATTAATGGTCTCCGTATATTAATTTGTGAACATAAATTACCAGTTCCTTTTTATAAAACGACAATTTAGGACCAATGTTTTTCATACAAAAAATTTGTTTGTGACATAAAATGTATACTATCTATCTTTAGTTATTGATCTTGCTAAGTATCTTATTATTCTAGACCATTACAAATGGTAACATATCCATGTGGATGTTTTGAAGGTGGCTAAGCCTCGGGAACAGTGTTTCTGCCTTCCTGCTCAACTGTGAGACATTCGTGGTTGTCGTTGAAGAAGATGCTGCAAGTGGGG
>JAODUO010001740.1:0-77500 GCA_025642075.2 Ridgeia piscesae
CCCATTTAATCCCGACTGTGTCCTGGTGGGAAGACTTCACCGCTGGGACGTCCCCTGACGCATTGCCAAAGGTCTCCGTGCCCTCCATCTCTGTAGCAATGTTGTCTGCATTGGGTGTTGTCGTCACAATGGTGACACCTACAACCAGGTCATGTAGTGTTGGTGACACATGACAGATTGTGTGCATTGGATGTTGTCGTCACAATGGTGACACCTACAACCAGGTCATGTAGTGTTGATGACACATGACAGAATGTGTGCACTGGTTGACATGTTCATAATGGTGACACCAGGTCATATACTGCTGGTGACACATGACTGACTGTGTGCATTGGGTGATGTGATTCGAACTGGTTGACGTTGTCACAATGTTGACACCTACAACCAAGTCATGTACCATTGGTGACACTGGACACACTTAGATGGTATGACATGTTGGAAGGGCCCAGTTGGTCCTCACCTTGTGATGAGTTGACTGTAGCGAGTCCTGCGCCATTGACACACCTCAACGTCACGTAGTAAGTGTGGTTTTCAAGCAGCAAGCCTTCCAGGGTCGTGTTGCTCACAAATGACTCGGTCCCGATGTTGACAAAAGGCTGCACATCAGTGCCACCTGGTGAGCTGCCAATAGCCCACCAAGTTTCGACCACCTACAAGTCGTGAGTCAGTGTTACTGCCCATGAACCAATGTCCCAAAATACATCATGGATTAAACTAGACAGAGGATGATTTGGTTGTCACCCTGTATCACAGGGATGACATCGTGACTGCTGCTGTTGCACCAAACAGTGAGTGAAACTTGTTCACATTACAGATGGGCTTAACGTTGGTTTAGTTAATCTGCCATCACCTGCATTAACTAGGCTGGTTCCCGTACCCCACTGTGTTCACACTGCACCAGCCTGTACCAGAGTATCTGGTGGCTGTCAACTAATACAGTTCTTATTAATGACCACTTCATGTCACAGCAGCAATTGGCCTTGGGACAGTGTTATGAAGCCGACTTAAAGTTATGCAATTACGTAGGGCCACTTATTTTGCTCCTGTTTGCTTATTGAAAAATATTATCATTCACAGAGACACTCATCATACATTAAGACCACTCTTAGCACCTTCATAAAACTGGCCCCTGGACATTAATTACCTCTGTGAAATGATGCTCCACTCAACCAAGCCAGTCTCAACATTTGGCATCAAATAGATGACACTTAGTGCAGCTTTGTGTTAATCTATATTGTGTTCACACTAGCAATTAGACTCTGGGTAAAACTAAGCCAGTGCAAACCACCTCATGTAGGGCTTGGCAGATGCCATTGTTGCATCTTGCATTCAAAGTGAAGAAATACAATGCTGTAAAGTTTCAACACTACTAATGATAAAGACATCAGAATGTTCCAGTGATATAAAGTAAGCTATAGTGGTCTTAATTCTATTTTTCTTTTTTTTGAATTGAACTCTACATGTTATTTGTGTACCTCACTTTCTTTATCCACAGCTTCATAATACACAGCTATGGAGGTGTTTCCTCCCTGGAAGGGCGAGGGCTCCGACTGGCTCCAGGACAAGTCAACATGGTTTATCAGCTGAATGTCTGGAGGCGTCGTGTCAACATAGACTCCAGCAGAAGATGCCACTTGAGAGCAGCCTGATGCAGCAAAGGCTTTCACCGTCAAGTAGAATGGCTGTAGTTGAGTTTCGTTGCTGTTCATCTCTGTCTTTCTTGGCTCCAGACTGAGGCTGTTGATGGTGAAGTGGATGACTTGTGCAATGTCAGCGTTACACGACTGGTTGCAGATTAATTCATCACAAGCGTGCTGACACGGAATACAAGGCTCAGCAATCTGAAACATGGTACATTCATGTATTGGTTGAGGAATGTACTGGCTTAGTGCAAGTACGATAAAGAAGGTAAGTGTAACATGCCATCCAATCAATCATATGGGCATTAATTTAGAAAACATTTAACTATGATGTAGCGTTTGTTTCTGGGATCTGCCTAAACTACTTGTAGGAAAGCTAGAAATAGAAATGTATTGTACAGATTTAACACACTTCACACTTCATCACATGGCACACATGTTCATTTCAACACCAATTCAACTGATTTGGGAAGCATTCAGCCACAATGAAATTACTGTGCTGAGCCTGCAGTATTCACTGTTCTCTGCAGCTACTATTACCTTTTACAGTGAACTGATGCAATGTGGAGAGAACAAAATCACCTCAGCTTCAAAATAGCAGCAAGTAGTTTTGAACTCTAAATATGACAAAGTAATATATGTGAGTCTTTATATGACAGTGCATACAAAGAATGAATGAAACTAAGGAGGTCAGTTTATTGAGCAATGTGTAAAACATGTTCTAACCGTCTGGAAAGGGAGTACGTCATCTGCATAAGCAGATGTTCCAACAGCTGCTTGGAATTCCACCAGCGGCTGAAAACCTCCTCTGAACAAATCTCCAAATCGACACAACTCACTTGATGCAGGAGGAAATCTGTGAGACAAACAATAACACAAGATACTCCTTTATAGTGTTTTATAGTATTATTATTACTGACATCAAATCCAAGATGCTGCAATACACATCTGTTTTAGATAGCATCATTTAGATAGCACACAAATTAAATTCTGGGTATGAGTGTAAACATACACAGCAAGTGCTGAACTTGTTACACTATACATGTGATATAAAAACATGGCAGGCATAAACTTGTGTAAAATTGTCTAGTAATACACCAAAGTTTTGCTTAGTTGCTCAGAAAGACATTAGTTTTATCTGTTTTTTTACTGTTTGTCCATTTGTACAACCTTTTTATACATACGTATTCATATGTGTAACTTGTCCTTCTGAGGTATTTGTCAATTTTTTTTACACACATTCATTCTGCTAGCATTTCATGCTGTTCCATCTGATCTAGATAAATCATATCAAGGGACATACTGCAAGTTGTGGAAGTAGGCGGTTGTCTGCAGAGGATAAAAAACATTGTCCAGTGGCACCACCCAACCATGACGGTTGTAGACACCGAGGGTCAACTGTGTGTGACGGGAGACACTGGGCATGCCAGCCAGGAGTGCTCGCTGTTTATCATCAACATACAATTTCAATTCCCAGTTGGCCTGAAACAACAAAAACAGCAAATATATCAGATTTTGTACAAGTAAAAATGTATCGTCATCATAGACAAAGTTAAAAATCACCCTTGACAGTTGCAGTTTCATAGCCAACTACTACTCGTTACAGTGCTTTGCTTTTCCCGTGATGCCTTCCAAACTGGTTGCTACATTATTTATGTGACTAATGGCGAAATTGTGTCACTGTATGTCAATGTACACTTACCTCATCTAACATATTATCCTCATATTCATTGACTGTCAACTGGTGTCACTGACTATCAATATCCACTTACCTCATCTACAAAGTCATCATCTTCATCAACTATCAACCTTTGTCACTGACTGTCAATGTCCACTTACCTCATCTACCATATCCTCATCTTCATTGACTGTCAACTTGTATACATGAGAGGTCTCAGTTGTATCAAAGTCTAACTCAATGATGGAGTGTGAACTCTTGTTTGACTTTGAAGACCATAAGACAATCCAGTGAGCCAACCTTCCTTTGTATGGTGCATCTGAAAACATTGCCTTTCTAATAATTCCAGGCATCCAATTACATTTCACCATTTTTTCTTTGAAAATAATATGATTATTAAATGTGATCATACCTCATCTGTTAATCCCTCATTCAATGAACTGTATGACTTGTGTCATTTGATACAGTTTACATATAGTACACTATCAGCTGTCTAAAGATACAATTGTTATTATTACTGTTATTCTGAACAAGTGGCAGTTGATTTTATCACTGTCAGATTAGTAAAGATACGGATGTACTGGATATGCTACTAGGTAAGAATGGAGGTAGGCAGACAACAAAAGACAGAAGAGGGGAAAACACCAAGGCTGCAGAAAAATGGGATGACCACAGCTGAGATGGGTGGACTGTGTGAAGATGGATTTTCTGAAATCAGAAGATGCAACCAACTGTTGACTGGACACCAAAAATTATCAAGAATGAACAGAAAGAGATTCTCACCTGGATATATCTGGAAGCCAAATGCTCTCCTCTCTTGTAGTTCAACTTCTGGGACACCACTTGAAGTGTCTCCAGGGAGCTCCTTACTGATGACCTTCATTCCGTTGCTGCGTGTGCCGCTGTCAGCCGGCCTGGTGACATCGCCGTCAAACAAGACGGGTGTGAAGTCTGCAAACACACCCTTGGGGCCATCGAAGAAGACGACCGATGTGACAGCCCGAAGAGAACTTTTGGCAGCCTGGATGTGGAACTGTGGAAAGAACAGGAAAACTTGAGGTAAGGACGTTTTATTCAGCAATTTAATAATAAATTACAACTAAAAAAATGACTGAACATAGAACTTGTACAGCATGAGAGGGGGATTCAAGGCAGATGTAAGCTTACCAAATATGTGCCTCCATCTTCAATGTCTGAGTCTATCTGGATGGCTCCTGACAACATCTGGGCTGTCTCCACGTCTCGACGCATGGTCAGTCCCAGTCCAGTGTCACTGTAGGAGAGCTGAGAAGAGACAAGTGAGCCAATTAAGTCAAGTGCAGAGACCTGGACCTGTCAGTGCTGGCCCAAAACATTACTGTACTAATCAATTATGTGGATCATCCCATGGAAAATAATTAATACAATTCCGGTAGTAGTATTTGGAAGATAAAACGTAATTTTAATAAATAACAAATGTGTTTAATGTAAATGAATGATACTTTATCGCTAAGATAATTATTTTCAACTATACTTTATTGTTATATACATTTCTAAATTATTTGTTAGTATAAATAACACAAACTTACATAATTCTATTATCAATTAAATTTTTCCCATGCCATCAGGAATTTAAAAAATGATCAAATATCCATGATCACGGTCAAGTAAATTGTACATAATGTGATGAATGACCTTCCCCCATACAAGAACACACATGTGAGTACGTACACACAACATGCAAGCATGCATGCATGTATGTGCACATATACATACAGGTAAATTTATTGTGGATAAGTACTTTTAAAGATATTACATAATTCTATTACTTGTTTACAGAGTAGCCATTATGAAACTATTTATGAATGACTGCAAGACTACATTACAGTGTATATCAATGTAGTGAACTTATTTACACAAACAACAATTCACCAGGAAGTCTTGGAAAGTGACGCCGTCTTGCTTCACTTGTTGCAGACCACGCAGGTGTCTGTGAACAAGCGGTGTCCAGTGGCGGTCTGGACTGGACATTGAGTAAGTTATTAGTGGACACGCTGCCCTTGTTGATGACGGCAGGTAGAGAAGTACACCTGTGACAGGTGAAAATAAAACCCGATTATACGTATACAAAATTTGAAATTTGATTCTTGGTGTATGAATAGTAAATTGTTAAATTTATACTTTAGTGTCAAAAGTATACATACATATATATATATATATATATATATATATATATATATATATATGTTGATTTTGCTTCTGTTCTTAATGTACATGAGAATCAACACAACTATATGTTATTAAGTATTACCGTGCATTTCCGTTGTTGACTTCTGATAGGTTACACTGGATCTGAAGTTGTGTCCGTGTTTGACGGAGCCGGCTGTAGGTGGAGCCAGATCGAGCAGAATAGGTCGACTGAGGGTAGAGCGTACAAGGCCTGCTCCATTTGTCACTTGTAGCTCCACAAAGTAGACTCTTGACTCCTATGGTAAGAATAAAATAATTATCAGACATGTAGATGTGCATTTAGATCTAATTGACACTCTGTACATGCCTACTTATATGATTTAACCTTATGGATCCTGAAACACGATGTGTCGTGTTTTTACACTAGTGTGTACAATAATCGCTAGATGTCACTAGTTTTTCGCTGAAACTTTGTCAAATTATACCCGTATGTAGACAGGAGATTTACCGACAGTTTGACACCAAGTTTACATATATCTATCAAGAAAAACGGTACTTTCTAGCAAAATCAAATCAGCAGTCAATCGTAGATGTTTCACTATAGTGTTAGCGATGTTTATAAGACATTTTTTAGTTGTCCTTAGCATGTCCGATGATTTGGATGAAAATATGAAAAGCAGCAGCTATGTTGATAGCCGTGTTTGACATCGGCCATATTTCATTTGAGTCTGAGCTGTCAGGTAATTGCGCATTAGCCACAACATAAAACTGATTTTGATGTATCTTATCGTCCATCTTGTTTCTTGTCTGGATTGTTGACATAAATAATATTCTGATTATTTTCAATGTTTTGTATCATGTGACAGTAATTTTGATGACACAGTGTAGGCAAATTTATTCTGTTTTATACAAGAAAATTGTGCTTTGTTCTAGCATGTGCTATATTCTACATAGCACTTGTGATGGCAGTGTCATTTGCTGTATGTAATATTTCAATCCTGATTTGAGAAAGACAGGACCAACTTCCTGAGTGACATAAAATATAACCCAATTGATGTGTGAGTGTTAGGTTTTGTGTTACTCATTGAAGACACCATATATCTTGCAATGATATAATAACTGATAAAATAATTGCTTATAATTATGGAGGAATCAACAAAACAAAACTGATTTTCATATATATTGCCGGCCATCTTGGATTTTTTATATATGTAAATTATATATTAATTAGTTTCAGTTAGTCATACAACAATGGTGTGTACATCAATGTATAGATAATTCCTTTCTGGTTCAGATTATATACACTTTTATATAATTGTAATAACATTTTTTTACAATACGGTTCATTATGTGAACCCAAGTATGGTCTTAGTGTTGAGGCCCTCAGAAACTCAAGGCTTAAGAGGTTAAGATAATTCCATCAAAAACAAATATCCAAATGGGTTACATATGTAAATATATTCATAAAAATGTACTATATATGTACATCAATTATGTTACTCAGTAATTAGGTGTTGCATTTGTAAATCAGGGCCTGTGTGTCATGAAGCATACTTCAGGAAGGTTATTCAGTTACTTACTGGAACATGTTCATTTAAATATTTATGTTTGATTTAAACATGTCATTTATTAGACAATCATCTTAATATTAAAACAAACGTTCTTGGCGGATTCATGAAACCGGCACCTGATGTCTTACACTTAAGTATCAGGTATTACTGCTGTGAATCAGGTGTGAGACATTAAAACTGTGATTGCAGTGATATGTTTGGTTTAGGAAGACATCCGAAATATATTTCTAAGAAAGACAACAGAGACAAGGCACATACATGGAGATTGATGTGTGTGAATGTGTAGGACGATGAGTTGCCAGGCAGAGCCGTCCAATCCACAACTGATGTCAGGTTCTCTGCACTGTCCACGCTGCATGAATCTGTTCCATGCAAGAGTTGCACTTGAAAGCGCTGAATATTGCTGTCCAGATCCACAAAGTCTGTCCACCTCACGGTCAACACATCACTGCTTGCTGAGTACAACACTTTCTGCAGGAACACATATAACAGAATGAATACTGTAGTAACACATTCTTTAAAGTATGAGCAATTCTGAAGTTTATTTCAAAGTATTCTTCTGAGTATTCATCTCTAGATTTAGTAAAAATTCAAAATGATGACATGTGGATTTGAACCATGTCATTCCAACTGAGAAGGCTGCCACAGGTCTTTATCATTGCACACTGCTACATGTTGAGACACTATTGTACTCCAATGTTACACTTTAAATTGCTACGGCATTGCTATAAATAACGTTTCTGTCAGTTTGTCTTACCAAATCATATTCAGGCCCAACTCCAATGTGACCTATTTGTGGAGAGGTTGTATCCACGGTAACGACCCCAGATGTCTCCACACATCCACCACTCTCATCCACAGCAATGACAATCACGTGGTAAGTTTCACCTTGCACAAGTCTGAGATCACTCTTTGTGATAGACGTGTCCAGATTGACACTGGTCAGTGGCTGGACATCAAACAGGTGGCTGTAGTTGGAGTTCTGGACAACTGACCCATCCACTTCCTGCTGTAGCTGTGGGGACATCACAGAAGATTTAACTCTTCATATTAATAATTACAACACTGATATGTAAGTTTATTCAGGATTCAGGTACATTAATTAAGAATATAGAATATCACAGATACCTCTTAAAATTCCAATTCTAGTTCACCAGAGCCTTCGGGACTTTCATCAGCAGCATCATTGTGAGCTTTCCTCTTTCATCACATGAAACGTTCTTTTTGTCCTAAATACCAGACTTTCAGGTCTTGTTTTCCACAATCCATATTTAGCCCAAAAATACAGCATATTCAACAAATTCACCCAAGTATCTTCAGCAACATCAAGTGACAATGTTCATGACTGTCACTAATTTAGAAGTAGTCCTCAAAATGGCTAGAGTGACTGCCTAAGACTGTGTATCATGACCACAAAAGTATAACACATACAAGTGAACCACATGTTAGTGACGTCAATGCTGCATCTGCTGTGCCCATTCCCCATTGGTAGATTTTGACAGGAAGCAAGAACTTGAAGCCACTCCATGAAAACGACAGCTCCGTGGCCGAAGAAGTATACCTGGAAACAAATGGAGATTATTCGTTAACTGTAGTGCTGAATGGGGAATAATATTCTGGGCCTCCAGATATATATATATATATATATATATATATATATATATATATATATATTAATACTGTATCAACAAACAGATTTCAAGATAAATGAAAAAAACTAATAACTTCCTTATTGTTGAAATTACTACATGATCAATGTACTGATATTCACCAATGTCAAAACATTCACACATAAATATAAGCAGATTATTGAAATAAAATATCATTTATTTAAACCTGTTAACAACTACTTATATAATCTGGCTATCTGACAATATGCTTTTAGTTGCCAGTCCATGAACCTGTCAGACTTACTTGGGGAGCTCCAGTGTTCCAGTTGAGATGACACCACTGCCGTAGCCGACCTTGATACCATTAGAGGTCACTTCAACTTGAGTTGACAAGACACTGTATGCCCGCACTGTTATGTAATAAGTCACTGACTGCGGAACAAGCTCCAGGTCAGTGAATGTCCAAGTGACGTTTAGACCAACATTTGTGAATGGACAGACATCAGTTCTGGAGTTCGAATATCTGGGGTTGGTGCCAACTGCCACCTCATAGTGGTCAATCTTTACCTGGCCTCCAACTGACCCATCAACACTGCCGCCTTCTGAAAAAAAACAAAAAAACATTAAGTGTTCATAGAAATACATTGGCTTCCTGAGAATGCCAGCCAGCAAGCCAGCCAGCCTTTTTGAAAATGAAACTAATATGTAAAATAAACATTTTAAAATTAAAATTGCAAAAATATCATCATAACTTTTTATCAAACACGATACTTGCCATTGACCACTGTATCAGTGTCGCCATCTTTTGGCTGACCAAATCCGTCCCAGTTTGCCGAGAGACTTGTAAGAGACAGCTGATAGTTGAGGTCCACTCCAGCAATGTCACCGTCACGCACAGTGCCAGGCCTCAGTGGTTCCAGCTTCACTGTGATGCCATTGGAATGGATGGTGCGAACAATAGCCAAGTTCATTGGTGCCTCGAACTATCACAAAGAAAGACTCCCCGTCCTTCAGCTGAAGTTCATCAGCCTCGGCTGATGTCACACCTGCAGGGACAATGACGGGATGTGACAAACAAAAGTAGGGCTGTTGAAAACATACTGCATATTGCTTGATTTTCTACAAAGAATCTTTTTGAAATAGTGTTATATGACATAAAAAATCACTAGCAAATGTAATAATTACAGTGGTGTAGAGATGGTACTTTGAAGTAACAAAACGTTTAACTGGTTCTCATTAGAGGTTACTTGTTAGAGCTACAATGAAACAAAACAAAGCAGCATCAGTTAAAGGTGTTCTCTTGTTCTTATTCAATGCACCAAAGTGGTACGATATAATTTGTTAATTATTCAAAACATACACCAAACTGAAATAACTTCCATCAAGTATTGGGCTATAATTGAAACATTGTGATCTGTCCCCACTCCTACCTGGCGGTAGTTCTGTCATGTTGAGGACAACAGTGCCATCAAACTTCTGAATGGCCCACTCAAACTTCTCTATGGGACATGGATCTCCACTGAAGTCCCAGTTAGCTGACAGACCATCATTGTGACCCTGAACATCCCTGCAATAAGTAGTGACAACAGCTTATTGTACTTCTGATGGTGACACTGACACACTACTTGCATCTTACAATACCACCTTTAGCTTCATTAGCGGTATAAAATACACCTCTTCTAAAAGTCACAGCTTATTTTCTTGGCTGCAATACTGTAGATAGATCCTCTTTATTCATGTGTTTTCTATTAACTACATTGCACTCTCCTGGGGAACTATACACTACATTGCTACTTGTTCTAGTTTACATTGATATCTTTACTCTCCATGCAGTATGACTTCCATTGGAACGTACCCTTTTGAAACTGCACCTACCAGTCATATCAAAATGAACATATTCCTTCAAGACTCCTACACATTACTTACCTGTCTTTGTTGACGTCACTGCCGTCATACACAGAGGAGACTCCAAGTGGTTCAAGGCCGGCGCTGACACGACTGATGTAGACGCCATTGGAGGTGGCTGTGCTGTGAAGTCCTGCTGCGTTGTACCCCTTCACAGTGGCAAACACCCTACGTTGTTGTGAGAGGTCAAGACCATGGATGATGACAGACAATGTCCCAGGAGAGATGTCCTCAAATGGATGGATCTGTGTTCCACCAGGCGTGGAGCCAAGCGCTACTTGGTATCTGTCAAAGGGGAATAAATCACACAACTCATCCAAGAATGGTTTCTTCAAAGCACATATTGGCAGAAGTTGTGCATATGTAACCATTTGTGTTCATATTTCTCTAAGTTTACTGTAAGTTTACACACTCCAAGTGACCACTACGGACTGTTATTATGTGTCAGATGTTGTCTGAGCTGTGTGGCATAAACACTGTAATTCCTTAGAATTGGCTGCTTAAGAAATAACTTACCTTGTGATGTAAGTTTCTGAGTCTTCAAATTCTTGCCATGCGACTGAAATTTGCGTCAGTACCCGCTGGCAAGTTGCATCAATGTTGGGCAACACAGCAGCTGTCAAAGTAAAATACCCAGTATGGAATTAGGATGGAATTAGGATGATGAGTTGATATATTGCTCCTGGGACAGAACTATTTTTGAGACATCTTAATTTTGCAGTCAGTCCCCCATATTTTACACCGAGTAATCTAATCATTTGCCAACACACACAGCTTTAGTCTGATGCCCGTCTCTTTGAGGTATCAGCAAATAATGTCAAGTAGGTTGGTAGACATGGTGCTGCCAACTTGACCCAACAGCCACACATACAGCACCAGTTGTACAGGGCTGCATTCAAGCACATGGAACAAGTCGCCTAACATTGACCTGTGCATTCAAACAAACTTAAGACTAACCAAACAATTACCATAATAAATGTTGATGACTGATGACACATTTGCTTATGAACGAAACTGACTATATTACAGATACAAGCAGTATTTTATAATTGTATAAAGGGCAGACAATAGCGTCCTATTTGCAGCTTTAGTATAACATGTTGTAAATTACCTCTGTCAGTTTGTTTACTATGGACCCAGTCATCTGTTGAGGAATTATAAACATCAGGCAGTTCAATCACCACTCGTCCCTACAGAACAGAAACATATACATGCCAATCACTATACACTGTACATGTTGTAGACATATCTTAATTGTACACATTGCAGCTTTGCCCTTTTAGACAAGGGAAGAGTGGGGAAGTGGAACGGGATGTTGAAAGGGTTTTCAGAAGGAACGTGAGGAGATGCTAAGGCCATATCCCTGCAAAGATATTTAAAAAATACTCAAAATGTGTTTTTGTGGGTTTTTATTACAAATAATAGCCATATTTAGTGGAAGAGTGAGAGGAATAAAGGTGAGCCATTAGAAGTAAGGGGAAGTTAGTGGAGATGGCAAAGGAACAGGACAGAGGAAGGAAAACAACAGGTCAAGACCAACCTGACCCCCTACTTCAGGGGCAGACTGAAAACAACAGGTCAAGACCAACCTGACCCCCTACTTCAGGGGCAGACTGAAAACAACAGGTCAAGACCAACCTGACCCCCTACTTCAGGGGCAGACTGAAAACAACAGGTCAAGACCAACCTGACCCCCTACTTCAGGGGCAGACTGAAAACAACAGGTCAAGACCAACTTGACCCCCTACTTCAGGGGCAGACTGAAAACAACAGGTCAAGACCAACCTGACCCCCTACTTCAGGGGAAAACAAAGAGCAAAATAACACATTCATTGAATGGAACTTATCATTAGGTGGTAGACAGTCATCAACCAAAGACAAGTGAACAAACCTGTGGAGGTGTGTCATCAACCACCAGTGGCTTTGAATAGGCAGTCGTAGCCAAACCAACTTTGTTGACAGCAGTCACTGTCACATAGTAAGTCTCTTGATGCTTTAGACCACCGTTCTTCATACCTTGTGAGGAAGAAACACAACCAGCTCACTCACAACTGTCACACAGACTGACAACAGTCACACTGACCCACAACTGTCACACAGACTGACAACAGTCACACTGACTCACAACTGTCACACAGACTGACAACAGTCACACTGACCCACAATTGTCGCATAGACTGGCAACTTTTGCATTGACTGACAACTGTCACAATGACTGACAATTGTTGTACTGACTGACAACTGTCGCACTGACTGACGATTATTGCACTAACTGACAATTGTCAGTGATAAAGTTGTCAGTCAGTATTTCTATGCTCCTTCTCTCTCTATACCTCTCGACCTCTTTAACTAGTTCTTTCCCCACTGATCTCTCTCTCTAGCTCTACTGCTCCCTGCTCCTCCCCACCTCTCCCTGCTCCTCCCCACCTCTACTCCATCTCACACACACATGCACGCACACACACAACCCACACAAGCACAACCAACGATCCAACATTACAGCGCATTCCAATGTTTTATTGTAATTGCAATGAAAACACATAGCAAAAAAGTTAATCTTATCATATAAATGTTCATACACACAAGTTCACACACACACAAGTGCACACACACACACTAGTGCACGCACACACGCACACGCACACACACACACTCACATATGTGCACACATTACATGGTTGTCCTCGTGACTTCAGCAGTAAGTCAGTAACTACTACCTGTACTCACCTGTAGCCCTATGTGAGGTGACTCCAGCTTTCACCTGGTGGAATGTGTAGACACTGTCATCCCCTTCCACCTTACCCACTCCAAACTTGTAGAAGTCAATCTCACTCTCCTTCTCCACAAAGCCACTCCAGCTGCACTCGACAGAGTCTCCCCCTGGTGACAGACATAAACAGTGACACATCACCCACTGATGCCTGCTGGATGTGTTCGTTCTGATACAACTGAGCAGCTAATGATATAGATGTAGACAGACTCAGGAAACATCTTTGATGTGTCAAAGACAGCGTAAACTTAAACTTCTTACGTCTTTCAGTGCGTATTCAAGTTTCTATAGGGTTATTTATATACTTAGTGACAACAGCTCTCAATAAACAGTCTTTTTTATATTTCGTACCTTGTACAAACTGTGGGCAGTTGACCACACCTTCCAGAGGAGCAGATGTGTCCACAGCAAGAACTTGAGACATTTGTGTCGTCCTTAGACCAACCTGTCAACAGTTGATTGTGTGAGACAAACATGGATATTGATCTTGGTGTGTAGAATGTTGGATTATAAAATAAACATTAACATTTAACCACCAATGACATGTTAATATTAGTAATATCTTACCTGACACTTTGTTATAGACTCTACAAAATATATTCACAAATACATGAGTACACCACTAACCAACATAAACGATGTTAGCAAAGAACCTTAGGATACTATTGAATGAAATAATGAGGAAATAAGGAAAATCCATCACTATGCAGAATCTATTGTTAAGTTCATCACAGGTATGACTGAGAACATTATTTTCCTCATACATCAGTGACGTGGTGGTACATCCTGGTGGTTACAACTTGTGACATATAAACAGTCCCCTGGTCCAGTGACGTGCATCTGCATATTGCCTAACTTGTTTCAAACATATTGGATAAGCAGCTTACCCCATTTGTTGCATCAATAGTGAGGATATTCGGTTGTCCTCCAGTCCGCGGTCTCATGAATCCCTTCTGCAGACTGCTGGTGTTGCCAATCCACATTGATGGGTTGACATTATCATCACCTGCAGGAAACAAGTCATGTACAGAACACTGTCCCATTTAATGACTTTCAGTGGGTTTATTCTGATTTGTTGCAATATTACTGCGTCAATGAGCAATTAAGTTAGTAAAGCACACTCCATACATGTGTGCTTGTATGTACCTGTTTGTGTCACTCTAAAAATTATGTTGCTGAGACAGGGATAAACACAAGACAATTACTGCATAGACAGCTCTGTCACACTGTCATACCTGGGTATGTTCCCTGATGTAGCCACATGTCACCCACCCCACTCTGGGGATCACTGGTGTCCCAGGTGGCTGTCACCCAGTCAGTGTCTTCTCTGTACATCACAGATGCTCCAGCTGATGAGTTCAATGGCACATTCCCCACAGATGTGATGACAATTGTCGGGGGTGTCACATCGACCACAAAGCCATCAGAGCTGGACTCAAGGACACTGCCTGCTCCGGTCAAGGCACGGACTGATATGTAATACTTCATGCTGTCTGACAATGCCAACTGACCGTGACCTTTACCATTGCCCCCGATACCTGTTGGAGCACAATGCAGAAGAGTACAGCACTGGATGTCTTAATGCATACAAAGTGAAATGACTTGATGTGTCAGTTACCATGTTCTCAGCAATTTAGAACATATTGAGAAACTGTTACTGGAAGTCTCATGAACAGGTTTATACTGCTCAGCACAGGCAATCTGAATATAATGATGGCAAATCTATTTGTATCATCGTGTGTAAGGATCCAGGAAATGTTTCAACTTGTCACATCTGCTCTACTTTTTGGTTCCTATAAATTACAGTTTTTATTTAGATGACTTGTAAGTGGCCACCATGAACTTGATTACATACGACTGTTTTCTAGACTATGTACTCCATTACTCAATGCTGACATAACTTGATATTAAACATTGCATTTTATCTGTTGTACCTGTTGAGACAAACGTATTTATAATTATTACAGCTGTGGACTGTATGTCTACAAACTGTGAGTGTACTAGCTGTAAACCAATCAACTGTGTTCATAAGTTGCATGTTAACAAATAGTATCATTATCACCAAGACACAGCATTCATTCATTCTCACCTAGAGATCCTTTCATCTCTTCATCATTGACCAGCAGGTCAGCTCTGCTGTACGGCATGACATCATCAAGTCTGGGAGCTGAACCAACTGCCCAGTAATAGTGTGAAATGCCATCACGCTGACTCTCAAAGCCATTGAAGGTGACAGTGACATCTGACACATCCATATCATAGTCTATGTCCACTTGAGAGTCCGGTCCATCATAGACAACACCTGTGATATCTCCAGACACAATTCTTATGGCACTGAAATACGACATGCAGGTTTTTAGGTTTTACGGTCTAGTTAAAATAAGCAAATAGTAACTTACAAATAATGGATATCTTGAGTCATTCATATTGTCACAAAACAATCTGAAATATATTTCGAAATTTTCCCCATGTTTTCCCAAATTTTTCATTTTTGTTTGTTTTACAATTACACTGATAATGCGGTGACAGTGCATATATTTTGGGATGAATAACTGAGTTTATGGGTAGGCTTGTGAGTTCAATTTTATACAATTTATATGGATTATTGGATTTTACTTGTATATGCAAAGCCATTTTTTGGGAACTATTTATTTAACAGTTGGTTCTTTTAAATTTATAGAGCCTTCAGGATGTTTATGGGTTGCCACTTAAATAATAAACTAGATATGTTGGACATTGACATGATTGAACAAGTCAGAAGATGGAATGGACCTTAGGAGGGCATCTCCAACTGGAAATCTTATGAAGAGAAATGGTCTAGAGGAAGACCAGTGAGACAATGGAGAGATGAACCTGACAAGTACTGAAAGGGCACCAACTAACAGAAGACAGTGCAAAACAGGCAGATCGGAAAACACCATGCTGAGGCCAGCGCCCAGCCACACAAGCTACACGGTGATGATGATCCTTTCTTATACTGCTTTGAGTATAATAAATATTCTCATATTCTTTTATATAGGCTCTAATCAAAAGTTTTTTTGGCAATTTGCGACACTGGCAAAAATTATTTTGTAAAAATTGCACAAGAAAGGGGTTGAACATTTGCCCCAGTTATTATGTGGAATGTTCTATGTGAAATGACCTATGTTTAATTCTTTTGTGCAGACCAGCTAAAATCACCCAATCACTGCTGTGAGTCGACAAGCCTAAATCACCCAGTAAACTTGCATCAGATCAGAAGAGATCTTTCGTTTCCATTAACCACTGAGTGAGACTCACCTTGAAGACCTGACAGCACTCTCCTTGCCTGCATTGTTGATTGCCTTCACCGTGATGTAGTAAACAGGGGAGTTGGTTGAAACGTCAGTGAGTGCCAGATTCACATTGTTGATGTACCCATCCTCTGATAGACCCATGTTCTGGAAGTCCAGCAGGTCAGTCTGACCTGTCAAAGGATAAATAGAAATGTAATCAAGATGATTCAAACACTGATGTTATGATATTTTGGCAGTGTGGAGTTACGTTCGCATTAAATAGTAACATTTAAGATTTACAAACAACTGTGATCTACGAAAGTAAACATAACACAAAGATATATGGCTCACACAAAGAATTACATTTCAGAGACAGAAAACATCAAAGGTAGACATTTACATTTAAAATCACACACTACTGAATCATAAACATGAATATCAGAAATGGATGTTCAAGATATTAATTCCAAAGTACAAGATTATGATTAGTAGTAAATTGTGTAGTTGATAAAAATGTAAAAACAGTGAAAATCAGTATTTTCACCCATGTATTTGTATTTTGGCATTTCCTCAGTTTGTTTAAAGTAGTTCATGGTTCAATCATTCCTATCTGTCACATATATTCCTTTACATATTAGATTTATGTTTGTTCACCATCTTGCGTCTCTCCTTTTCCACTCCTGTTTTGCCTTCTCCCCCCCCCTCTCTCTCTCTCTCTCAATATATACACTTACACAAATACACACACATACCCGGTATATATGCTTCTGTTTAAGGCGAGCGATTGCTCTCACTCCCTATCGCTTGTGCAAATCACCCACCTAGGGAGCGATTTATTGCTTGTGCTAATTACAAATAATCCCTCCTGTCACCAGACCACGTTGAATGTGGCGCCAATTAGCCTAGTCTACAACATGTCTGGGACTGGTTTCATGAAGCGACTAAGAACATTCTTAATGCTAATAAGATGACTGACAGTAAAAATTGCTTGCCTAAATTATTTAGCATATTTAGGCAAGCTTGGGGTTTTCAAATGTGAAACACTGATATATATATATTCTTGAACTGTAGCCAGTCCTCAGGTCAGGTCAAAAACACCTGAACTTCACTGGGAAATAGGAACAGTACAATCGGCAGGTTATGAATACCTTTTGCTGTTCCAATGCCAACAAGATATTCCCGTACATCACTTTCCAAATCTACGGCAGCCCATGAAGCTTGAATGCCATCTTGATTGTTGTGTACAACATAGCCATCGATCAGTTCCTCAGACTCTCCCAAGAGGGCACCCGCGTGCACAAACAAAATCTGTAGAAAAAAACTGCAATTTATACAGAAGGGGTCATTTGCATACCACAAAATCACCCAAATGTGTTTACATTTCTATAAACAAATTCCCATAATTTTCTCACTGTTTGTAGGGTCTTGCTGTGGTGATTAATTCCACCATTGCTTGTAATATGTTCAGTGTTGTGACTTGCTTTTGTATCACACAAAAGCTGCATGCCAATGGTATATAAAACATGCATGTGTGCCTGTGCGTGCATGCAAAAGTACAAGGATATGCAAGACATACCTCAGGTGGTGTAGGGTCAACTAGCAGACCATCAGTGTAGTGGACAGCGGTCAAGCCAGCTCCATTCACTGCTGATACACGAATCTTATAATGTGCACCAATCTTCAAATTCAGAGTTTCATCCATTGTCCACTTGGTGGCGCTACCAGGTACGGTCTTACATTCAGATCTGACAAAAAGAATATCTTGTTATACAATGACTGCCTTGTTCTAACTTAGTTATTGTGAGTTCATAATTCATTACCATTAATTATATGTTGATGTCTGCTTGTATGCTATTGCTGCCATTCAACGAATACATACAACATTTGCACAGTAATCACAGTGTGGCTGAATGCTTCTCAGGTCAGTCAGTATTGTAGGCGGTGAAGCATGCAGCACTGAGCTGTTGGAATATGAATTTTTTATGATAATAGACCAATAATGACTTAGTTGATCACAGGACTGCCACACATATTCTACAGCATGTGTGCTATAAATGAAACACGAATATCGCCGAAATCTTCTTATTTCAGCCCAACACTCTGTAGTAGCCACGTACGTAGCTAGAGTATTGTCGAGCTGGGTCAGTCGCAAGTAGTGGGTGGTATTATACGGGTGTGGGGTATAACAGGGGAACCCAGTTGTCATAATCTGTATAACAATTGGGTCTCATTGTTTACATTTGTATCTGACAAAATTAAATAGCTTTTTCTGAGTTATAACAATTAATAATTGGTTTGCACTCTTGCTTTGATATGGCAATGTAGATTAAACAAATTAGAAATGGGAATACACCATACAGGTACATATACAACTCACAAAGTCGGATATATACGGCGCAGCTTTCCACCACGTATTTCATATGCAGATACTTTATAATGGTCAATCATGGACTCTGGGTCAACAAATGACCAGGTCGCAGTCAAGCTACTTGTTGAATCCTGGAACAGACCACAAAATGCTGATTACCTGTAAACATGTTGTATATTACAGTACGTACATTACATTCCATCTTCAGAAGAGTTGGCACTTTCAGTTAGTGTGCCAGTCTAAACAACCACTAGTGTACTAGACAACCACTAGTGTACTAAACAACCACTAGTGTACTAGACAACCACTAGTGTACTAGACAACCACTAGTGTACTAGACAACCACTTGTGTACTAGACAACCACTAGTGTGCTAGACAAACACTTTTGTACTATACAACCACTAGTCTACTAGACAAACAATTGTGTACTAGACACACACTATTGTACTAGACAACCACTAATGTACTAGACAACCATGTGTGTACTAGACAACCACTAGTGTACTAGACAACCACTAGTGTACTAGACAACCACTAGTGTACTAGACAACCATGTGTGTACTAGACAACCACTAGTGTACTAGACAACAACTAGTGTACTAGACAACCACTAGTGTACTAGACAACCATGTGTGTACTAGACAACCACTAGTGTACTAGACAACCATGTGTGTACTAGACAACCACTAGTGTACTAGACAACCACTAGTGTACTAGACAACCACTAATGTACTAGACAACCATGTGTGTACTAGACAACCACTAGTGTACTAGACAACCACTAGTGTACTAGACAACCACTAGTGTACTAGACAACCATGTGTGTACTAGACAACCATGTGTGTACTAGACAACCACTAGTGTGCTAGACAAACACTGTTGTACTAGACAACCACTAGTGTACTAGACAACCACTTGTGTACTAGACAACCACTAGTGTACTAGACAACCACTAGTGTACTAGACAACCATGTGTGTACTAGACAACCATGTGTGTACTAGACAACCACTAGTGTGCTAGACAAACACTGTTGTACTAGACAACCACTAGTGTACTAGACAACCACTTGTGTACTAGACAACCACTAGTGTACTAGACAACCACTTGTGTACTAGCTATACATAAATGACATAAACAACAACATTCAATCTCCAATATGGCTCTTTGCTGATGACAGCATCATCTATCGCATAATCAAATCTGAAACAGATAACAACATCCTCCAATCTGACCTGATCCAACTACAAACATTGTCCAACAAATGGCAAATGGAGTTTAACATCCCCAAATGTGTGCACCTCCCAATAACAAACAAAACCAAACCCAGACTACATTCGTATTCCCTTTGTGGTGTGCCACTCTCCACAGTCTCCAGCCACCCATATCTTGGAATAAAATTAGATACTAAACTAACCTGGGTGAATCACATCACTGACATAGCTTCCAAATCATCAAAAGTTTTAGGTATGATCAAACGAACCCTCGGACCATGCAAACCTAATGTAAAAGAAACGGCCTATAACATGCTAGTCCGACCAAAACTTGAATATGCCTCTCCTATATGGAATCCACACACCACTACCCAAATTAAACATCTTGAAAAGGTACAGCACTGCGCAGCCAGATTTGTCAAAAACAACCATCGATGCCAAACAGCCACAACAGACCTAATAGCCACCCTTGGATGGCCCACTCTTGAGCGACGCAGGATTATCAAACAAGCAATGACATTTTACAAAAATTTAAATAACATAATCAACATCACACCACCACCGGACCTACTAAAACCATAAAAAAACCGTGGCCATTACATCGCCACCAGGTGCCGCATCAACACTGCAGTGTTCTCCTTTTACCCCCGTGCAATTCGCATCTGGAACATGATCCCACCACACATTACTGCAATAGAAAATCCCATAGCTTTTCAAGCAGCAATAATGAACCTCCCCTTCCCAACACCCAATCACCTAAATTGCCTGTAAAACAAACAAACAAGTTATAACAAACAAACAAACAAACAAACAAACAAACAAACATACATACAACCAAATGCATGCGCACAAGAAGCACTACAAACTCCTGCGTTAGCCCAAGTTTGGGCTGTTTGGAGCAAACAACCTGAGACCTGAGAGACAACCACTTGTGTACTAGACAACCACTAGTGTACTAGACAACCACTAGTGTACTAGACAACCACTAGTGTACTATACAACCACTTGTGTACTAGACAACCACTAGTGTACTAGACAACCACTAGTGTACTAGACAACCACTAGTGTACTAGACAACCACTAGTGTACTAGACAACCACTAGTGTGCTAGACAAACACTGTTGTACTAGACAACCACTAGTGTACTAGACAACCACTAGTGTACTAGACAACCACTTGTGTACTAGACAACCACTAGTGTACTAGACAACCACTAGTGTACTAGACAACAACTAGTGTGCTAGACAAACACTGTTGTACTAGACAACCACTAGTGTACTAGACAACCACTAGTGTACTAGACAACCACTAGTGTACTAGACAACCACTAGTATACTAGACAACCATTTGTGTACTAGACAACCACTAGTGTACTAGACAACCACTAGTGTACTAGACAACCACTAGTGTACTAGACAACCACTTGTGTACTAGACAACCACTAGTGTACTAGACAACCACTAGTGTACTAGACAATCACTAGTGTACTAGACAACCACTAGTGTACTAGACAACCACTAGTGAACTAGACAACCACTAGTGTACTATACAACCACTTGTGTACTAGACAACCACTAGTGTACTAGACAACCATTTGTGTACTAGACAACCATTAGTGTACTAGACAACCATTTGTATACTAGACAACCACTAGTGTACTAGACAACCACTTGTGTACTAGACAACCATGTGTGTACTAGACAACCACTAGTCTACAAGATAACCACTAGTGTATTAGACAACCACTAGTGTACTAGACAACCACTTGTGTACTAGACAACCACTAGTGTACTAGACAACCATTTGTGTACTAGACAACCACTAGTGTACTAGACAACCACTAGTGTACTAGACAACCACTTGTGTACTAGACAACCACTAGTGTACTAGACAACCACTAGTGTACTAGACAACCACTAGTGTACTAGACAAACACTTGTGTACTAGACAACCACTAGTGTGCTAGACAAACACTGTTGTACTAGACAACCACTAGTGTACTAGACAACCACTTGTGTACTAGACAACCACTTGTGTACTAGACAACCACTAGTGTACTAGACAACCACTAGTTTACTAGACAACCACTAGTGTACTAGACAACCACTAGTGTACTAGACAACCACTAGTGTACTAGACAACCACTAGTGTACTAGACAACCATTTGTGTACTAGACAACCACTAGTGTACTAGACAACCACTAGTGTACTAGACAACCACTAGTGTACTAGACAACCACTAGTGTGCTAGACAAACACTGTTGTACTAGACAACCACTAGTGTACTAGACAACCATTTATGTACTAGACAACCACTTGTGTACTAGACAACCACTAGTGTGCTAGACAAACACTGTTGTACTAGACAACCACTAGTGTACTAGACAACCATTTGTGTACTAGACAACCACTTGTGTACTAGACAACCACTAGTGTACTAGACAACCACTAGTGTACTAGACAACCACTAGTGTACTAGACAACCACTAGTGTACTAGACAACCACTAGTGTACTAGACAACCATTTGTGTACTAGACAACCACTAGTGTACTAGACAACCACTAGTGTACTAGACAACCACTAGTGTACTAGACAACCACTAGTGTGCTAGACAAACACTGTTGTACTAGACAACCACTAGTGTACTAGACAACCACTTGTTTACTAGACAACCACTAGTGTACTAGACAACCATTTGTGTACTAAACAACCACTAGTGTACTAGACAACCACTAAGGTACTAGACAACCATTTGTGTACTAGACAACCACTAGTGTACTAGACAACCACAGACAATTAGAAATTTACAACAGACAATAAAGGCAACTAAATATATTCAAAGGTAAGTGAATGAAATCGCCATACTAAACAAGACATATGTCAGTTTAAAGACACAAGTTCACAGTAAACTGAAGAACATTATTCCACTTTGAAACCCCACGAGTCAACAGTCGTGTCCATTTTCTACTCACTGTATACTGCAAGTCATGTTGTGGGTTGTCACCGTCGACCAGGAGCAACATTTTAGGTTTTGTCAGGTCTACTGTAAATCCATTGGACATTGCTGAGCTGCTCAACTCGGCATTATTTGTGGCTGTCACATTGACCCGGACCATGTCACCATGATGCAGGTGGAAGTGATGTAACTCCAGCATGTTGACAGATGGTGACCTTCTCTCAGTGTGGATTATTGTCTCCTCGTTGACTTTGTCTAAAGTTGTGTAGATTAACACTTTAAATAGTGACATATAAAGACACTGAAGATATTAAAAAATATATGAAGAAAATGACATCATTATGTGTAATATATAAAAGAATACAAATTGCACAATTTTAAACAGTTATCACAAGAAACATCTAGTAATAGAAGGTTGCAAAATTTACTTTGCATTATCTGTCTGTATATGTTATGATACTGTGAGTAGCTGTTATTGACACAAGGTCATATAACTCTAGCAGTGTTGTAAAAAGGGTAAAATTCACTAATTATTCTATATTTATTTTCTGTCATTGTTGGAACTAAACTAAATAAGTTGATTACAAGAGTGTATACTTATTAGAACACATATTTGACATATTCTCACTTCTCAAAATATTTCTAAGCATACTGTAAGCTTAAAAAACGAATATGTTATGTGCTAAACACAGGCATCAACTCACCCTCTGTCTTTCTATAAATGCCAACAAGGTAGTCTTTCAGACCAGATTCAGGGTCTGAAAACTGCTTCCATGTGCCTGCCACAGTGGCTGCCTCTGATGTGTATATGGTGTCACTATCAGGGTTCTTGCCGTCACTGACCACCCCTTTAACTGGAGGGGTCACGTCAATATAAACTGAAACAATTGATCATGGGCATTTCATTCAAAGCAACAGCAAACCAACTAAAAATGTATATTAAAAGAAATAAAACTTCAGCAAGTACATATATTCATATAACAATAATACAATACTTATTTAGAGCTTTAACAAGTTGTGATGAAGTAAATTAATCAAATCAGTCATCAAATTTGCATTTAACGAATACGAATACATTTATTTCAGGTAAAAACTCATATACAATCAATGGTTGATATTAATTTTAATTGCAAGAACACGGCAAAATATGCTGATGAATAAAATCTTATATAAATAAAACAAAACATGAACAAAAGCCGCACTTATGATATCTGTAATATCTAAACTACTGATCAATTTGTATGAATATTTAATTGTTTCTTGGATTGCTTGCCATGAGTATTTACATTTTGGGGTGCTACATCCATAGCAACCAGTCTCAGTGCAGAGGCACATTAAAACAAGTTATTATCAATATAAAAATGTATCAATAACTTTAAAGTTGTAAACAACAGATAGCTAAGGTGGATATCAGCAAGACAATAAGGAACGTTTTTTGAAGAAACATAACACAACTCTACCTCCATCTGAGTGGACTGTCACATTTCTCTGTATCAGGGCTGCGTTGATGGCAGTCACGGTTGCAAAGTACTCATGTTTGTGCTCCAGTTGCAAACTGTCGACACAGTAACGTGTCTGGTCATAGGAGACTTCTTTCATATTTACGATGTCGTCTGTGCCAGCCTTGGTTCCCAGTGCAAACAGGAATTTCGCTGCAACATATATGACACACATTAAAGTTAAAATAGCTTTGCTATTATTACTAATGTTTGTACAGTGCCATATATCCAGGTCTTGCCTGTTCATAGGCACAATCCCTCTCATACACATAATAAAACATGGTATTTTCTTTTTCTTGTAAATACATAGACAGCTATATATATATATATATATATATATATATATATATATAATATATATATATATACATATATATATGTATATATATATATATATATATATATATAGAGTGCAATGATGTGAGTGATTCACATGCTGCAAAGTTCCCTTTACAGACAGAGCATACTATACATATATACCTACAGATGTTTGTAGACAGATTTAATCTGAATATGCTGAATTCTTACATTGGTTTTATAACATAATCTGATGCATTACACACAAAATTCAGGCATCCAATATATGTTAACATGTACTTCTATGTAGTCTATCTAGAACTGGCCAGGTTATCCTGGCATTGCACTAGTAGAATGTACACCTATTGACATTTTATAATTAAAGCTGCCTCTAGATCAGTGTATACAATGGCCAATGTTAATATGATGCTGCGCTGATGACATTTGTTGTTTGGTACCATGTCAAACATTGCACACACACACATGCATGCACGCACGCACGCACGCACGCATGCATACTCACACACCATTGGAGACTATGACAGCAAGTGCCATCTGCTTATAAGATCGCCATCCCCCACTGAGGCACTCTGGATGACATTTTGCAAATTCTAAATCTATGAATGAATCTACTGCGGGCAGCAAGGACGCTTACAAAAATATTTTTTATACGCATACAGAATGAACGAAACACAGTTTTTTGTAGATAGATCTGAAACACAGCTTAATAATATTGACTGTCAACTCTAGGAAATGCCATTTAATTCACAGTGTCCTTACAAATTCCACTTTGTGCGTCACTGAATCCGTGCCAATTTGCACAATATCTGGTGGAGGATGACTGGAAGACAGCATCTCTTTTCATCTGATCACCATCATAAACCTGACCAGCAACTGGTGCAGAGCTGTCTATGGTTATAGACTTCTCAGCATGTCCAACTGAACTCAAGTCAACTGGAACACAATGCACACTTCCTTGGACTAACATGTATCAAATACAATATAAATTACTACAGCTTTTGGTTCAAACGTGTTTGAGACCACAACTTCATTGAAGTAGATAGCTAGACTTCTATTCTTACATATGTATTGCATACTATATTCTACATTATTGAAAAATACTTAATGCTGTAATATGACAATTAAAAGTTTACAATATTAGGACAAAATAATAATTACCATTTGTAAACATATTTTTATGACATGGATAACACCAGTTACTTTAGTCAGAAGATGTGAAATTTAAATAAAGATAACTACTAATAAATTATCACTTGCTACACTTGGATACATTTTACACCGACTGCTGCATTGGTTACCTAAAAAGTACAAACCATAGTTGGTGAATCTCATCTTCACCCAGACAGGGACGCCATTAGGGACATTGAAGGTATACTGAATGTGTGAGAAGTTCTGCACTGGTGTCCATGACAGGATAGCCGTGTCTTTCCTACTCTGACCCAAACCCATTTCTGCAACCTTGATCCCCGACACTGGATCCCTGCAACAAATAATTTCACGTCCCAGTAGCAGAGATAAGGTTGAACTAAATGAGTATAATATTATGATATATCTGAGAGGGCCTGGTAACCCAAGGAAGATCTAAATGTGTATATTATGACATAGGTGAGCGCCATTAACCAAGGATTCAAACAATATTTCATGAAATGACGTAAGATATAAATAATTGATGATCCATAAAGCACAACATGCTCAGCCGACCATAGAATGAGATATGACATTAGGAAATTATAATTGATGAATTTAATATGTTGCAGTTTGCCGACAGCAGAGTATAGATATTATGCATGACCTCATTCAAACAACAATGTTCTCATATATAAGTAATACTATTGTATTGTATAACATCTGCTAAATTCCCACACAACATTATAACTTTTTAGCCTTTCATTACTTTTAAAGGAAACCACTTTGTTCCAGAATGTCAACAAAATACATGACACAATGTGTAAATGCTTCAATTGTTTGGATATTTGTTATGGTTTGACGGATATGGACATGGGATGGTGAGGTAGTGAGAGTTAAAGGCTGGTTTTGTTTTTCTATCATATTCTACACATAGGACACCACCTCATATACATGTTGAGAAATATCTACATATATAAAATTGTGTGTGAAATGTCACTATACCAGCCATTTAATTTTGCTGAGCAATCTCTTAATAGGAACCAAGCGAAATCTTCAAATGAAACTTACGCTGCATTGGCAAGAAATGATATGACAAAGTTGTCTTCGTCATACATGACATCAGTGATGTCATAGATGACTGGTGGACTGGCATCAACTGTATACGGCTGTGAGTGGCACACAGTCAGGGCTAGAGGACCAAACTCTATGTTGTTGATGGCTCGCACAGTCACATAGTACTCATCATCTGAAAGACAAGTACGGATGAAACATGCAGTGTAGAACCATTAACAAATTGTAAATTGGCTTCTAGATGTAAATTAATCACTAGATTTCTAACATGTGCATCAGTTTGAACAAAAAACAACCACAATTTGTTATTTCATGTTGTATAGTTGACATATCCATGAATATCATGCACAAATTGTTATATGCTAAGTACTTTTTTGCAAGGTGTCTCTGCTATACTGTGATTCCATCTGTCTCTGACTAACGCCGTCTGTTTTTCTCTGTTCTGTCTACTCTGTCAGACTCTGTGTGTCACTGTATGACTCTGTCTGTCTCTTCCTGACTTTCTTTCTATCCTGCCATGTCCATATACATCACTTTGTGACAAACAGTTATATATTAGACTATAACAGACAAAAAAAAAACACAATTTAGTTTCCTTTTAATTCTTGAATTTATTTCTTGACATATAGAGTGTTATATTCTTTGTTGCTTTTTCCTGTTACTTCCATTCCAATCACATACCAGGCAAATTAAGTGGGAATGCAACACCGATGTTGTTCCAGTCATCAACAGAAGCAAGATGTTCATGCGGGTCGTTGAATGGCAGAATGGCATCTCCACAGGGCTTGGTTCCCACAGCCCACGTGTACATGAGGATCCCTGTCTCGTTGTCATGGATACCATCCCAGTTGGCTTCACACGATAACAAAACAGTGTATGATATTTGTCAATGAAATCTGTTGTTGCAAAAAAACAGTTTAAATGCAATCAGTGTTGCCTAACTATGTAAAGTAATATTAGTCTGGCAATCGTTAACATCAAAATAGTGTACAAAAGCTTATTTACAATACTAAGACCACATATTTGTATGGTAAATAACAAATTCAGAGACAGCAACTGCAATTAACGTATGCACTCAACCATGGTTATTAAACTTAAATAAATTGAAAAGGGATAACTAAAAGTTGAATAGTAACTGCACCATTGATCATGTAATTGCCCATACTGGGATCAATACAGTTTTACTGTATTGTATTGTATATTATTTGTGAGAAAGGATGAAAAATGAACGTGTTAAATTATAGTATAACACCAAGGAGGACATACCAGTGAACATGCGGTTTACCCTTGTGTAGATTCCATCAATTAAAGGCTCATGACCATTGAAGACTGTCTTTGATCCCTGTCCATCCAATATTGCCCTGTGGAAGTACAACATCATTGAAGACAATGATCCCTTTCCATACGTTATTGACCTGTGGAAGTACAACACCACTGACGAATTATTGATCACTTTCCATACAATATTGATCTGTGTAAGTACACCATTGAAGACATTTATTCTGCTCCATCTATGGTTGACTTATTTAAGTACACCACCGGTGTATTCACGCAAACAATTATCATTCCACATTGTGTTAATTTTATGAACAATGGTGGGTGGCAATGTGTTCACTGGTATTTGATTATTTTTATTTAAAAAAATTGGGATATATCAAGACAAAAAAGCCATCCAGTTGTACTTCCAACATTAAGTTAGGACACTGGTCGGGAAATGGATTCTGATGATATCTCAACAGCAACAGAAGCAATCGTTATAAATGGGAGGATGTGTGTCTGGTGGGAAAAGATGACCAACTGTATAATTTCATCTCATTTGCATAAACAATGCCATGGCAACCGGCTTTTCTGTGAAAATAGGTATGCATGACTAAGCATGTTTCTATCTTTTTTGTTTGTCATGATCAACTGAAGTGTTGTAGGGTGCAATAATGCTGTTTTTGTTCAATCCCTTACAAAAATTATTATCAAAAAGAAGTTGCTAAGAATTGTTTTCGTTTTTCCAAATATTATAACAACTTCAGTCATCAATAAAAATCTTCATATAAAATCTATCATGTTTAAAAAGTATTATTACATTCACTATACTGTAAGAAATACATGATAAAAATATCAGACTCCAAGCGTTCGTTACTTTTTCAGGAGACCTCCCACAAAATTGCAATATTGTCGAAAAGTAAGTTGTGAGAAAACGGCCAAAACCAAATGAACATCAACTATTTTTAATAACACCAGTGTAAAGTCAGCATTATGACTGTTTTTACACCAGCAACATGTGGTAAATATATAATGAAAGTGTGTAAACCATATTCAGTACTTATAAGGAAAAAATCTATAATTTACACAAGCTAAGGTCACTGGTGAAAGCACGCTGACTGTATGGCACACAGCTCAGTGAGCTCCAGACTCATAAAGTTCCCCTCTTGGCCTCCTGTCACACTCCCAGCTGCATCTTCTCCAGAGCCTTCCTCTTCCTGGATGTCTTGGATGCTGCTTTGTGGCATGTTTGGCTATTCGCAGTCTCATAAAGAGATGCAACCCTCACAACTTCAGCTCCACCGAGGCTGTCTACAGCGTCAACCAGTCCAGTTACCACCTTGTTGTGCTGCATGACAGCCAGTGCAAGTGCTGCCTACTTGTAACTGTGCTTTGATTTTGGAGCCCTCCTCCAGACTGAGGCATGGAGGCTCTCATTGGCATTGGATGTCTGAATTGCTTCTTGCAACGGCGAAGAAATTCATCACTGGCCAACGCACTCATACATTGTTTTTAAAATAAAAATTTAAATATATATATATATGTTTTATATATATATATATATATATATATATATGTATACATACAATGTATATTTTTTATAAAGGCCTTAAAATATATATATATATATATATATAAAAAATTTTTTTGAAAAATATATATATACACACAAAAATACAGGTGTATGTATACATACACACATACATCTATTACTAAATAATTAGTTTCATAGATACATATCATAAATGATAAGCATACCATAATTGTTGTGATGAATTATTTAATGTTAAATAAACTGTTTAAATTAACTAAAGTAGTTCTCATATCTGATATGAACAAAATAATGTTAGAAAAGTAAATCCAACAACAGTACCACCTTTCGTTTTACATTAATTCCACACTGGGTTAATATGAATGAAACAAATTCAGTCAAATTATTTTGTCTAATAAATAAATAAATGTAACTTCTTCGAATAAATCTAAGTTCTTCCGACTGGTTGAGTTACAAAGTTCGTCGGTGCCAGCGCCGCTGTCACTGTCGGTGACAGTGTGCGTCGCCATCAGCCGTAGCCTACGCAGCAAAGCAATGCCAGCCCGACGTCGCCGTTTCTTTCACCGTTCGCTGCCGCTTCCACGAGTCCATTGCCGCGATTGAACAGTGTCATGCAGGCTGTTCATGCAACCTCCCGCGCATTCAGATCATTTGACCGTTTTATCATTTCCCGGCAATTCCCGACCCGCGGCATACGTAAAGTGGAGTAATAGTGGAGTTCGACTAAATATTCTTCAGTTAGTTTATTATGTTCATTGGCAGAGTCTAACAGTGAGCCTTGTATTTGCAGCATGAGTTCCCATGATAGTGCTATTATCAGGCATTACATTCCAGATGATTTACATCAGGGTTTGTAGCTAAATGTAATTTACTGTTTCATTGGATCTCCAAAAAGATTACCGGTACATTTACTGAGCTCCTGCAAAAATACAACCAGCCACATATGCCTCCTGCATTCTGCGATTTTATCTCTAAAATATAGACTAAGCAGTCTTTGAAACACACAATGCCATTTCATAATTTTATTTATGTGGTAGTAAACATGTTGTAAATAGTCTAATCACCTTGAAGTAAGTGCATAGATATGCAAACTTTACCTGTGTGTTGGGACAGTGGTCTGTGGTGCACATCTGTGTTGCCAGTGGACTGGGACATAGTTCTTACACGCATCATTTGTGAAGTTGTCAAACAGTTCATTTACGATAAGACCAGGAGTTGGAAGAGTCAAGTCGACCAGCACGCCAGAAGACGAGATCATGTTCACATACCCTGTCACAATGTCACCAACATTTACAATCACAACACACTAACACCACATAGAGACAGGACAACAACTGTTCCTTACAAAGTACAACTTTTGTTCTTTTTACACTGCATCATCATTAACAAATTACGCATAAAATCATGTTACATTTATCTCCCACATACACATAAGTATCAGGTCTGATTCCTGCCCTATGTGCATTCATTTTGACTGTATACAGTAATTTAACTTACCCCTCCTCCCCCAATGTCTACAACCCCATCATGTACATACTGTTTAGATGGTCCTCTAGGCAAGTACACTCAACAATACATCCAACAGTTAAGTCCTCACATCCCTTCACAGTTTACTTCTGTGCGTCAAAACATAACACTTTTGGCAGACAGATAAACCGTAACGAACCAAGTTGATTCTGTAGGTAGAAGTTTAGGTAGACAATCTTGTTGTGTTCGAGATCCAATGAGTCAAATCGAACAAACGTCACATGACCAATACCACGTCTCTCAAAATGGTGAAATAATCCACTCTGTGGAGAAACAACATGCAATGATGAACAAAATGCTGAGTTTAATTAATGATTGTCATGACAAAATACACAGAGATTATGAAAATCACAAATCAAATTTGGCCAAAATATTGTCCTCAAATATAAAGTGTACCGTAAATCCTGTATTACTAGCCGCACCCCTAATTAAAGCCGCACCCCGACTTTTGACCTAAATCCCGAATTTCTTCCGCACTGTTTGATATCGGCAAAAACCCTTATTTAAAGCTGCACCCCGACTTTGAGCCAAGACCATTAACTGTGTGCGACATACTGCCGTAGAGCGCGCAATTTGGAAACATTTTAATGTTTCATAAAAGTCATAACTTTGCTAATAATGATCATAAATGAATAACTGAAAGACTCATTATTGTAATGCATTTATAATTACAACACAGTATGTATTTTAATCAAAATATTACTACGTGAATTCGGACAAAAACGGGAACAAAAATAACCACAATTTCACCATGCTATCAGAAAATTATTGGGTGGCATTCCATACATCAAACGAATAAAATGTAGCCACATATTTAAGCTATTCAATGGTGTTAAAATTGTTAAAATATGTTAAGAAGTTTTGGTTTTATAGGATTGTATGTAGAACCATGCATAATGCTGGCACCTATAAAATGTAAGCTACCCATTCTCTCCCAGGCCTGTGTCTGCTATACTTCAAAGACGCTTCCTTGCCGGCTAGCAACAATGTAATAACTTGGCGTCTCTGCCAGCGTGGGAACAGATGTAACATATTTTTCTCAGTCGTCCCTTAATTAGGCCACCAGCCACCTGTGTTTGTCCAGGCAGCGCCAAGGCACATGGAAGTCGGGGTTACAACATTGTATCTTGACCCAGAAAACAAATGCAATTAACTCGGTCTTCAGTGGCTGGGAAGCCCTGGTAGAGTGTGGTGTTATTTTGACAATCAGCATGAAGCCTGGCTTTTGTTAATGTGTGAACATTGTTCTTGGAACTGAGATTAAAAATAATGTGAAAACAGACAGCATGGGATTGATGCTAACAAAGGACGATGACATAATATTTATTTGCCGGCACGTGCGGCAGCATCAAAGACTCAGACACGGACACACTACACTGAACAACACCATCATGCCATTCGCGACAGCGTTCTTTGACAGCGACAATACTACAGTAGTGCTGACAAAGGATTATATTAACTGTGAAAGGAATTATTTCATCATATTTGATGATGATTGTCTGGTGTACGCGTACCCACGGCAACGGTCAACGATGTTGCCAACATATAAATGGATACATGAAATGGCGCCGCCGAGCCGTTCCCTTCCCTTCCCCGACGCATTCTTTGACAGCGACGATGAAAGGGACTTTTGTGGAGTATAACTGTGACATGTTTTTATATTATGATCGTTGTATCTAAACATTTTATGGATATGGGATTTTATTAACTGTGTTATATCATTTGTTTACCACAAGTGGCAATTGTAATAAATGTTATTTATAAAACCGGTTTCGTTTCTTCGGTAAGTTTTTCACATTTATACCGACAATTCTGTGACCCAAATGTCAATTTGTTTCGGCAAATTACTGTATTTAAAGCCGCACCCCAACTTTGGCGTTTTCGTCATCATTTCGGCTACACACTACTGTATTAGTAGCCGCGGCTAGTAATACAGGATTTATGGTAAATGAAGGACATGATCGTGGTAAACGAAAGGCCCACGAACTGCCAGTGTACAGGGCGGTTTTGGACAGTCTGCGCGTACGAGGGGTTGTGCAGTTTTGGACCGTCTGCACAGTAAAGAGTTAATAGACCTGTCTCTCATGAGTTTTGTGGCCTTACACTGACCTGTCTCACCTGAACTTACAAGCTTCACATGGGTTTTATGGCCCTCAACTGACCTGCCTCACGTGAGTTGTGTGGCCTTCGACATGATCCATCAGTTCACAGATGCCCGCATCGCTGTAGTCGTAGTTGAAGCCGAGACAGGCTGAGGCAGGAAGACTGAGACATTCCCTGGCACATGCCTGGGCATAGTGGAAGTGGAGGGTCTTCCGTGGGGCGGCCACTAGACGCCCTTCCCTTGGAGCTAGGGGCAACAACAGTGTTTAAGGGACTGACATATAAAGTGGTTTACGTTTACACTTTATAAGCCTTGATTTTGTTTTATCAGAAACCTAACTGCATATTTTAAATAAATAAATAAATTTGAAATAACATGTACACAGTTTTGGTAATATAACACCCATGTGTCCAGTGAAAAGAAGGCACTCTGAATATGTGTCAGTCATGTCATGCCAGAATGTTTGGTTACAAAAACTAACTTACGTATAAAAGCTTGATTTTCCGAGACGCTCCAATACACGTATAAAACACTGTAACACTGTTTTCCCAAGACCCTTTGATTTACGTATAAATCTCTAACATTAATTTGGCATTTCCGAAACTTGACATGTATGATTATTAAGACTTTGAATTGCAGAGTGTGATTGACACTAATAATAACAAATAACAACTATACAAGCTGATACATACCTGTGAACTGGTCAAGTGGGTCATCGTCTCTAGTCACATGACTGATGGCTTGTGTACTGAATATATTCTTCCAGTTGACCAGCTGTGTGCCGTGGGAGTCCTTGCCATAGCCAACACTCACCTGGCCGACATAACATATAGAGTCTAGTATTCACCTCGTATCTAAGAGTAAGTGGTTCAAGTCGTCAGTGTCTCCATTATACTTCTTTTTCCTGATCATGTTGTTTCCCTGATTACTGGGTAATATCGAGGTAGAGTGCCTGTCTTCAGTGACCTCTGTTTTAGATGATCCCCATCTTGAGACATGTATGTGACCATTTTTCAAAGTTAACTATCCTGTCACACCAGTCTTCTAGATAGAACAGTTTTGGTGGGCTTGAAACACATTCTTCAAATGGCAGACAGGTCTTACTGAGGATGTCTTTCTAGTTACTTCCCCACACTGAAACATACCATCTGTGCTGTGATCACAGAGTCGTCCAGAGCCAGTGTTGATCCTCGAAGCATTCCTGTGTGACTGGTGCTGCTGAAGTCAAACATGACACGACCCTGTGGAAGTGTCATGTCATATGTTGACATCTGACAGGATGTTGTAGATGTCAGACCCATTGAGTTCTTGGCCTTTACAAGGAAGTACAGGGGCACACTGTGCACCATTCTCTGAAACAGACTCTCATACATGATTCTATTATTACTGGTAGATATTTACATCCTTATGTAATTAAGATAGACTGGTGATTTCAAAAAGGCCAATACATGTAAATAGTTAATTTGCTATAACTGTGGTGGGTCCAGTGACAGTAACAGTGACAGTAAGCCTCTATGGAAGCTGCTGAACTTCATCCATTAGAAAATTGAAAGTGTATTTATATTAATTACAACACTGGTTTAAAATAAAAAGTGTATGCATATTTGTATTATGTTTACTATATGTTTATATTTTATTTGTGAAATTAATTTGCCCAATACGTTCATTGTTTTCATTATTTTAATTTCTTAATTTTGGGGTCACAAATAAACGCCCTAGTTTTGTTCTACCCACCCGTGAAACTACAGTTGACGGGCCACCTAGTGGTTCGTTGTTGACAACATCACATCCGCCAATATATGTGCCGACACAGTAGGAGAGTTCCACCTCACTGCAGTCGTCACCAACACCAAACTCAAGGTTGAAGGTGGGCTCCGTGTAGTCTCGCCCTTTCAACTGTTTCACATGACACCCAGCGTCTGACACCTGTGCCTCTGAGGACCGTTTGTCACGTTTCTGGACAATCAAAACAGCATCATATGTTGTCAGCTGAAATTCTGTAGATAAACATTTGTGTTCAAATGTAGGACGTAGAATAATTATCATCTCCATATCTTCATAAATATTTGTCAATTTTATTTTTAGACATGTTCATACTGCTAACAATTATACGGTCAGTATAGCTACATTACAACATTACACCATTTATAGTCTTCAGCACTGAGGACGATGCCACAAGCACAATTGGCTTCTCCCATTTTCTCACTGATACACATGTACTATTATAACTATCCTATTCTTCTGCAACAAATTCTCTCCAACTCTCAGCTGTACATTCCTGCTCTTGTGAGGTCTCTCTTAACTGTCCCTCGTCTTCATCTCTGCATCTTAATTCTCTTTCACACTCTTCCTGTTTCATATATTTTGATTTCTTTTATTTATATATACCCCCCCATCCCCCGGTACTTACCGCTTTGGCATATGATCCGAAGACTGGTGCTGTTTCATCTGCTACCGGGTCCCGCAAAATGTACAAATTTTTGTTAACAGCCTTGGACTGGAATCCCCACAGAAGTTTATTGATCAGACTACGCCTCAAGCATTTTGTGCCTACCAACGGTATGTCGAAGCACAATTCGAATTTGAGTATTGCCCTAAGCTGAATGCGTAAAGGAATCAGTACGAGATCAACACGAACTCTGAAATAAAAGACAGAAGGAATTCAGTGATTTAGCAACTAGTAGCTTCTTTTATAAAAACTAAAATGCCTAAAGTCCTGTAAAGAGAGGTTGTCCACTCACCATCATCACAAAGTACACATACAATATAAAGTGTTTCTCGATCTAACATGCTCAGATACTCTACTTTGTACATACCATATCAACACAGACATATGGTGTGTGTATGTTAAAAATGGAGGTAGCAGTTTAATTCTTTGCCTATATTTTTCACTTGGCTACTTGATTCTGTATAACTGTAATTACTTTTAGCATGAAAATTATCTGTGAATAGAATACTTTACAATTCATTTTTACCTTATATCCAAGGGAAATTTATTGAACTCTATGGTGATTTGTATGGGGAAGGTTGAAGTAAGCAGGTATCCAATCAGTCTAAGCTCTGCAGTCAGTGGTCCTGCTGACAAGCCAAGGGAGCCCCATGCGGAACTGCCCAGTTGTGGAACAATTCGTGCCTGCAAATATGACATGAAGTACACATGCCAGATAGAAAGAAATATGATTAGATTAATACAAATTGTCCAAGAGTTTTTGCTCAATGTATAGAATGGGCCTTGTTAAATAAAACATTTTGCTTTCCACCTGTACGGGAAAAAAATTTGTTTAATTATCTGCAGCCAAGTTTTTAATTAGGTAAAACATACATTTTCATAGTTGCTGATAAGAAATATGTGTTTTGTGCTAACTTGAATCACATAAAAATAACAAATAAATCACACCATTTAAGCACCATGCAAAGATTATCTAAAAAAAGTGAGCTTGCCTATTCATCAAAAAAGTGCAGTTATTACGACTAGAGAAAGCAGAGATCACAGGTTGAAAACAATCTTCAAACAATTAATGAACATTTTTTTGCGTAATTTATCTTTGGGAAATTCAATACTACTTATGTTGCCAAAAAGTGCCAACCATTTTTACACTGTTTCTAGTAACGTTTGTGGATTGGCGAAAAAGGTCGACTGGGAATTTTGGATCTGACAGACTACATTCGTTGAATATGAAAATTAGGCTGTATACCATCACTGCACCAACCACTAAGAGAATGCATACTAATGTATGCATCCAAACTAGACATGTGCAAGTATTCTGATTAGTGTGATGACATATCAATACCTACATAAAATAGTTGTAAAATCTGTATACATACACCATCACTAATGTTATCTTATTGAATAGATCTTATTAACCTCATGGATCCTGAACCACGATGTGTCGTGTTTTTACACTACTGTGTACAATAATCGCTAGATGTCACTTGTTTTTCGTGGAAACGTCGTCAAATTATACCCAGATGTAGACAGCAGATTTACCAACAGTTTGACACTAAGTTACATATATCTATCTATCAAGAAAAATGGTACTTTCTAGCAAAATTAAATCAGCAGTCAATCGTAGATGTTTCACTATTCATGATAGCGATCGATGTTCATGAGCAAGAATTGTAGTTGTTTAGTTAGCATGTCCGATGATTTGGATGAAAATGTGAAAAGCAGCAGCTATGTTGACAGCCGTGTTTGACATCGGCAATATTTCATTCGACTCTGAGCTGTCAAATAATTGCGCATTAACCACAAAATAATACTGATTTTGATGTATCTTATCGTCCATCTTGTTTCTTGTCTGGCTTGCTGACATAAATAATATTCTGATTATTTTCAATATGTTTTGTAGTCACGTGACAGTAATTCTGATGACAGTGTAGGCAAATGTATTCTGATTTATACAATATAATTTTGCTAGTATATGCTATATTCCACATAGCACTTGTGATGGCAGTATCATTTGCTGTACGTACTATTTCAATCCTGATTTGAGAAAAACAGGACCAACTTCCTGAGTGACATAAAATAGAACACAATTGATGTATGAGTGTTAGTTTTTGTCTTAATCATTGAAGACACCTTATGTCTTGCAATGATATAATAATTAATAAAAATAATTGCTTAGAATTATGGAGGAATCAACAAAACAAGACTGATTTTCATATGTATTGTTGGCCATCTTGGATTTTTGATATATATAATTTATATCTTAATTAGTTTGTTAGTTGTACAAAAATGACGTGTACATCAATGTAAAGATAATTCCTTTCTGCTTCAGATTATATACACATTTATATAATTGTGATGAACAGTTTTTACGATACGGTTCATTATGTGAACCCAAGTCTAGCCATAGTGTTGAGGCCCTCAGAAACTCAGGGCTTAAGAGATTAAACAGTTTCATTTCAAATCAATATTTGCAGGTATTATAATATATATATATATATATATATGTGTATATATATATATAATATATATATATATTCTTCTTCTTCTTTGCTGTCCATCGTGTCCGATGATTACATCAGTGTAGGGTTTCGTCCGTTACGTGCTTTGCTCGTTGGTGAGAGATTAGTCCAATTTGAGATTTAAACCCTCTCCCGCAGTTGACACAGAAGATGTCAGGGGCAGAAGCATCAGGAAGGCCATAGCGGAGATTGTGATCGTGTTGGTATTTTTGTTGTATCTTTTCTTCAATGTGACTTCTTCCTTTGTGAATGGCCTGCCTCCACTGTTGTCGATCTTGTGCAAGGGTCTCCCAGTGGTCTACGGTGATGTGTGTAGCCTTTAGTTGTCGTTTGACTACATCTTTGTATCACAGCCGTTGTCCACCACGAAGACATTTCCCTTTGGTTAATTCTCCATAGAATACAGCCTTTGGTAATCTGCTGTCATTCATATACGGATGATATGTCCAGTCCAATGGAGTTGGGAAGCCATTTGGAATGTGATCTTTCCATGAGATCTGCAGGATTTGTCGTAGATGTTGGAGATGCACTTTCGAGAGTTTTCTAAAATGGCGACGATAGAGAATGTGTCTCTGCTGAGTACAGTAGTGTTGGAAGCACAATTGCCTTGTACACCTTGCACTTTGTGTAGACTGAAATACCAAGTTGTGACCATACACGCTTCCAGTCCTCCAAAGGCTCCAGAGGCAGCTTGAATACGGTTGTTAATTCCCACATCAATGGTGTTGTCAGATGCAACAGTGCTGCCCAGGTATGTGAAGTTCTTAACTGTTTTAGTGGCGTGCCATAAATTTCCGGGTGGTGGTTGGTAGTGTCACAGTTTTCTTTGTGTTGATTGTAAGTCCAAACATGGTTGCAGTTTGTTCAAACTGCTTGCATATCTCTCTGATGTCTTCTAGTGTATGGGCAACAATAGCAGCATCATCTGCAAATAGTAGTTCACGAATGCAGAGTTCTTGAGAGTTTTTGTGCTTGCCTTTAGTCTAGCCAATTTGAATAATTTTCCATCGGATCTAGTGCGAATGAAAACTCCTGTACTAAGGTGCTCGGACACTGTAGACAGTAGTGCTGCCAGAAAGAGAGTGAACAATGTAGGGGCCAAGACACATCCTTGCTTTAGTCCATGGCTAATTTCAAAAGGACCAGTAGTGATCCACCGATAGACACTGCTCCAGCCATACCATCGTGGAATTCTTGAATTATCTTGACAAAAGTCTCGGGACATCCATATCTCCTTAGTAAAGTCCACAAGGTTGACCTGTCCACTGTGTCAAAAGCTTTCGACAGGTCAATGAAGACCATGTAGATGCTTTGCTGTTGTTCAACTGCTTTTTCCTGTAGTTGTCGTAAGGTGAATATCATGTCGATTGTAGAGCGTGAGCGACGAAATCCACATTGGCTCTCTGGGAGGATCACCTCTGCAATGTTCTGTAGTCTTTTCAGAAGGATTTTTGCCAGAATTTTCCCCGCAGTTGAGAGTAGCGAAATGCCTCGATAGTTTCCACAGTCACTACGGCCACCCTTTTTTATATATTGCAATTATCAAGGCATCTTTAAATTGTTGTGGTAGTTCTTTAGCTGTCCAACAAATGTGGTAGAATTTAAGCAATTGAGCATGAAGAGCTGTACCTCCGTATTTATAGATTTCAGCAGGGATGCCATCTAGTCCTGGTGTTTTTCCTGATTTCATAGCTTTGATGGCAGCTAATATTTCCTCTAATGTTGGTGGGTTTACCATGTCTTCCTGGACTGGGTATTTATCTAGTGATGCAAGTGCTTCTTTTTTAGCATTTTGCTGGGTAATTCAGTAGGTCGCTGAAATATTCCCTCCACCTAGACACAATTGCTGGTTTCTCTGTGAGCATTTGTGAACCTTCCGCATCTCTAATTGGCGCAATAGCAGTTTTTTGTGGACCATAGACCTGCTTGATTGCAGCGAAGAATCCTTTTGAAGAATTTCCATCAGCTAGCTGTTGTAGTTCATCAGCTTTCTTATTCCACCAAGCATTTTGAATTGCTCGTAGCCGTTTTTGCAGTTTAGATTTTGCTTGCGGGTAGCGCAGTTTTCGGTTTCTTGTCTGTTTGGACAAAGATACATCATGTGTCCTACGCCTTTCCTCAAGCAGTGATAAAATCTCAGCATAATTTTCATCAAACCAATCCTGGTGTTTCCTGGTTGTGTGCCCCGGATTGTTAACAGATGTTTTGTACACTTTCTCACAAAGAGTCTCCCACTGATTATTAATCGTGCCATTGTATGAAAGGTTCATCATGTTGGTTTCCATATGCGCCATTAATACTTTCTGCATCTCAGAATCTGCCAGTTAACTGACATTTAGTTTTTTCACCGGTGTTGGTCCAATTTTCTTTGAGGTGGCTTGATGTGGAGGTTGCACAACGATCGGATTAGGTAGTGATCAGTAGAACAGTCAGCACCACGCATCGCACATGTACTTGTATACATATATATATATATATATATATATCTACAGTCAATGGTATATTTTATTGCCATTACATATTACTGTCATTATGTATTATATAATTTATCATTGACTCACCTCTGCTTTCATCGTCAAGAAGCAAATTCTGCAGGCAAACGTTGCACCGTACATTCCATTAACACCAAACACTGAAAGAATAAAGACAACATAACTTACGTAATAATTTGATAACTTCTAATCCTCAGAGACGCATTAATGTAAAAGGATTAATCAATCTCAGAGTCAATAAACAATATTCCAGTTGTAAGCAGATTGATTGATATGCCAGCGAGCTATGGATTCCCATTACTCAATCTTAGATGTCTGTTCTGTTAAATATTTTATTTCCAAGTACAACATCTATAGAAATTCAGTTAGACCTTTTGGCTTCCAATCTCTTGATACCTTCATCAGCACTAAACTGTTTGGCTACAAGAGGGTGTCAAGAGCTCCAACTGAGCAATTAAGAATTCAGAAAGGTATATTTTGTGTCTAGCCAAAGGCCAAATATTATTAAGCATAAACGTACAACAGTTATGATTTCACATGTTGTTCTTTAAGTGCACCTTTTTTAAACATGCAGTATTTTTTATTTAAATGTGTATGTGCATATGTATATTTATGTGTTTGTATACATGTATATATATATATATATATATATATATATATACATACAGTAGAACCCCTCATTTAAGTTAAGAAGCCCCCCCAAATCGGAGTGGGGCGATCTTAAAAGAGGGGTGGTCTCTCGTGAGGGTTTGGTTATTTTGAGGGTTTGGATTAATCCATACATTTACGCATATCATAGTAAGTAATGTCCATATAGCATGTATGCCTGTGATAAAAAGCTAAGTAGTAAAATACATTAATAACAACATTATCTATTCTGTTGTATTTTATGTGTGACATGTTTCAGATTCACATATCAAAATCGGGCTAAACTAAAGTCGACATCGCTGGCGGCGTAGATAACCGTAGCGTAACGTCGATATTTTATTGCGGTGTCGCTAAATAAATGAGCGTCTGGATTCCGGTTTTATCCTAAACTAACCTAAAACTTAGACTAAGTTTCTAAACTTTAAACACAATATGGATATTACTGTAATCACAGAGCTACGCGTAGCCACCGCCGATATCGATGTCTGCCATGATATCTTGCCGGCGAGTTCTTGTGCGAGTTTGTTTTGTAAATTTTATTTGTTTCAATAATGTAAGCGATTTAATTTTATAACATAGTGTGTGTTTATATATATAAGATACGTGGGGAAAGTCTAGCGGCTGCTAGTTGTCGTTTTCATAGTTCGGTCAGAAAGTAAAAGATCGCAAATAATAATGGTCGTCATCATGCGATTTATTGTTTTTATGGCATGCGCGTCTGTGTCCCGTTAGTCATGCGTTTAATGAGAGTTCGTTGCGACATTTAGGTTAACAAAATGTGCTCGCCACCTATTGGATGGTCATTCATCAGGGGTAAAAGTCAAATTGCCATGGTCGCTGGTCGCGTTTGTCGGGTGGTCATTGATGAGGGGTCATTTATACAGCGGAAAAAAACGGTTGTAAAAAGCGGGTGGTCATTAATCAAGGTGGTCGTTCATGAGGAGTTCTACTGTACATATATATATATATATATATATATATACAGGGTGGTCCAGAAAAATTGACACTTTTTCTTTCGTTATATTTTCTACAAATGTTGTATTTATCCAAAGTTTTTTTCTTAAAAGGGTGAGGTACTGGCTACAAGTTTTAGTTGTGAAAAGAATTTTTTAAAAGGCCACCTTTTTCCTAAGTTTTTCTAATAATTAATAACATGTTGGATCCACGTCGCTCATTGCTGGATCACGGTTGCCAGGTGACCTCAACCCCCAGATTACTTCCTCTGGGGCTAGAGTCTGGACAGATAGAGTCTACCAAGACAACACTGTTACAATCGAGTGACTGAAGCAAAACATCAGGAGAGAAATAAGGAGAATTCTAGGAGATCTGTTGGAGACTTGTGAAAATTTTAATGTTAAGGGTGGCAGCCGTGATCCAGCAGTGAGGGGATTGGATCGAACATATTATTAATTACCAAAAAGTGTGTGGAAAAAAGTGGACATTTAAAAAAAATTATTCACAGTAAAAATTGATAGCAGTATCCCACCCCTAGCAGAACATGTTAGGGAAACCTGCAACATTTGTAAAAAATCTGACAAAAAAGTATCAGTTTTCTCTGGATCAGCCTGTATATTTATATAGTAATGTCCCATTTGTTCACAGTTTGGTTTTCAAGGCTTTTGGTCGCATAAACAAAGCGTGCAGATTAGTGAGACACCTTATTATACATCGTATTAAGATGGTTCCCACACAAAACTTGCGGATCGTGAAACAACCAGATTATTGAAGACCGGATAAATGAGACATGACTTAGTATACATATGTAATCATATATATATATATATATATATATATATATATATATATATATATATATATGTATATGTGTATATATATTATATATATATATATATATATATATATACACACACACACATAGATATATATATATATATGTATTTATATTTATTTACACACACATGTTATTGTGGGATTGAAAGCAATCAATAATTAAAACAATCAATGTTGAGGGCATTCAAGACATTTGTGGGCATTTGTACTTACTGAATTCCAGTGGTAGTGGTCCAACTGGGATCATATAAGGATAAGGCAGTTTGTAGATCTCAATGTAGTATGGTCCAAAGATCTTTGATGGTCCATTCAAGCACATGTCGAAACGGTTAAATTCATTCCCAAAGATGTTCACCATCAGACTTTCAATTTTATTCATCAGCTTTAAAAAGAAGCAAACCAATTGTCATCATTCATCATAGCTATCTGTGAATTACAGTTGTGGCAAAACAATCTGTATAGATAATGTTTTGACTGCAAAGCTAATTTCATATGCTTGATGTGGTCATAACGACTGTGTGTATGAGGACACCTAAAACAATCAAACCCAAGCAGCCCATTAAAACATTCAGTGCAAAATAATAACAAATAGTGTGTGTGAAAATGTAGTCATTATGTAGTGTATGTGGTCAAACACGTAAAAAGGTGTCTGAAATGTATTGCTTAAAATATGTAGGAACTCCAATAAATTCTACACATGCTAACATTAATTAAGAGAAAATTACACATAAAATATTAATGTTTCATATCTAATCCCCTCACTGCATTAAATTATACATAAAATATATATTGACAGCACTTTTCTCGCATAAAAGATAATGTTTTGTAAGACACATTTCTTACCCATTCTTGGAATGCCACCCGGAGTCCATCAGTCAATGTAATCATTGTTGATATATCAACACCACTCATTCCCCCTAGGGTGATCAGGGTGCCAATGCTCCAGTCTGGTATTGATCTACTACCTGAAGTGGTAAATATCACTTTATCAAGCACTCACTGGGCAAAATAGCTGGCAGATACCAACAAATGAGCATTACAAATGTAAATACCGTATTAGGGCATGTACGTTTACTAGAACAAATACGGTATGCAAGATGTTAATAATACTTTGCCATCAAACTGATATATGCAAGCTTGCACGCCTGGACATGCACGCACTCACACACACATGCACGCACGCAATCACACACACGATATACGTACCACACACACATGTAATGCTAATCATCATAGACACCAAAGAGCTCAGGAGCCAATTTTTTTCAGGAGTTTGTCTAAGACCCCAGGCAGAATCTTACAAATTATTTGATATTTGCAGCCTGTTTCAGGAGATTTACATGGTAGACTATAAAATGTCACTTTCTGCAACTCACCAAAATTCATGTTCGACATCCATCCAAAGTTCATCTTCAAAAACCTTCCAAAGTCTATGTTTGGCAACCCTCCAAAGGTCATGTTCGACAACCCGCCAAAGTTTATGTTTGCCAAGCCTCCAAAGTCCATGTTCGATAACCATCCAAATCCAAAGTTCAGGAAATCTCCTGAAACTGATGTGACAAATCACATGATTAACCATTCATTGTTATATCACAAAATTAGTTATTTCTGTAAAGATGGCAACATCTAATTATGCCTTGAAAGGCAATTTTCTCCATCATCAGTAGTTATAAAGTAGATATATATATATGTTAATGTATGAAGAGTATTTATCTTCACTCTGAATGAAGTTACCTATGCTGCAAACCCACAGCATTAAATTGGCTCAGTAAGCTGGTTAGGTAATCGGCTGATTATGTAACTGATCACACAAAATATGGTATGCTGCTTTCTACTTGCTACACTATGTCACGTTTTCAAGGTTTAAGGCACTGTATAAGGTTTTGGTCATGAGGCGAGATATCTTCGACGTATCTTACTATATGACATAACACCATTATCGATTTATGTTAAGGTGTTCACACAGCTGAATTAATAAATAATAAACAAGTCAATTAAATAAATGTCTCAGTCAGTTTAGTTATGAAAAATGCCTATCCTATTTCAGTGCATGCACAATGCAATATATGAATCTCTGTGAACTCACCTTAAAAAGGTTATAAGCAAAACATTTCGTAGATAAAAAAGCTCCTCTGTCTATTTGTAGTTGTTTGGATAATGCCAAATGGATGGGTGGTTTGAATAATGCCAAACACCTAGACACTTTCATTCACAAGGTAAGGAGGGGCCGTATTGTGGATATTAATTATTATAGCTACTGACAGACCGGTCTGATATGTAGACAATTCTCAGACATACATGATGTATTCCCAAAGGAGAGAGACATCTCAGGTAGACCTCCAAAGTTTGGCAACCAGCCAAAGTTCATATTCGGCAACCTTCCAATGCTCATGCTTGGCAACCCTCCTAAGTTCATGCTTGGCAACCCTCCTAAGTTCATGCTTGGCAACCCTGCAATGTTCAAGTTTGGCATGACACCAGTGTTGGAAAATCTACAACGGCTCTAGGGACAAAGACTTCATCAGTCAGTGAGGTTGGATCAAGATTACATACACACATGCATAAATGCCTGAAATCTTTTCGCTGCATTAACAATGTATATATGCATGCATCGTAAAACATCTGCATCTATATATCACTAGAACTTCCAACTGTTTACTATAATTTTCAAATGTTTAATATTAATATTATGCATGATTCATTTATACAGAACACTATCTAATTCAGATATTATATTATATAATTATATACACTTGGGACTCAAGCTTTTGGTTTAACAATTAATACATCATTCAGGTATGATGTCAACAATATCTAAGTGTTTCATCTTTGTCTTGATAATGATCTTATTCCAGTTACAGACACTTCAAGATAACATGCACACACACATGCAGATGCACGCACGCACACACATGCAGACACACACATACACACAGCACGCAGAGTGGACATACATACACGGAGCATCCACGGAGTGAGTCATCTGAGGTAGTTTCTCAGGAGGAACACATGGACTGATTTTAATCTGAGCCTCTTTAATGATGACAACATCAGCCAGGCACTCATCAGAGAACTTTGAGCACCACTGCACTGTCAGCGAGATCTGGCAAAAAGAAAGTATTTATATATATATGTATATATATGTATATATATATGTATATATATGTATATACAGTGGAACCCCTCACGAACGACCACCCTCATTTACGACCACCCGCTTTTTACGACCGTTTTTTCATTGACGGAATGTCTACGCTGTATAAACGTTCCCTCACCAACGACCACCCGGAAGACGCGACCAACGACCATGGCAATTTGAATTTTACCCCTGACGAACGACCATCCGATAGGTGGCCAGGACATTTGTTAACCTAAATATCGCAATGAATTCTCATTAAAAGCACGACTAACGCGCAAATGCCATAAAAACAATAAATCGCCTGATGACGACCATTCATTTTGACGATGTTTTACTTTCTGACTGAATTATGAAAACGACATCTAACAGCCGCTAGACTTTCCTCACATATCTTATATATTTATAAACACACAGTGTGTTATAAAATTAAATCACTTACATTATTGGAACAACTAAAATTCACGAAACAAACTCGCGCAATTAAGAACACGCCGGCAAGACATCATGGCGGACATGGTCACCGTCGGTAGCTACGCGTAACTCTGCGATTAAATATCCATATTGTGTATGACTGAAATTTAGAAACTTGTGTATGATTAAAGTTTAGAAACTTAGGCTAAGTTTTAGGTTAGTCTAGGATAAAACCCGAATCTAGATTTAGCGACACCGCGATAAAATATCGACGTAACGCCACAGTAATCTACGGCCTGCGCGTAACAGCCGCAGGCGATGTCGACTTTAGTTTAGCACAATTTAGATTTTGGAATTTTATTGTTCACAGCAATTTAAATGATTTTTATGGCCTAGCGTATGAATATGATATATGTGTTATTAGAGAGGAAGTTTCGCGGCTGTAAGAGGTCGTTTTCATGATTAGATGATAAAGAAAAAGATCGTTTTGCGGCGCTGGAAAGAACAACAAAATGGCGACCGCGGTGCGATTACCCAGACGCCGTGAGGTGGCAGCACTTTTTAGCCCCTCAGATCGAATTTTAAATAAATTAAATGAGAATACTTTTTACCAGATATAATTACAAAACGATTCAAAATGAGGATACTTTTTATCAGATATTATTTAGAAAAAAACGATTCAAAATTAAACTTATACTGAAACGTGTCACACATAAAATAAACAGAATAAATATTTTTGGTTGTAAAATGTTATAATTTTTTTTTTCTACTTTTTATTTTGTGTATTTTACTACTTAGTGGTTGTAAGCGCCCCCTAGTGTTGATGTTAGTCGTTGTAAGCGCCCCCTAGTGTTGAATGTTGCAAACCCCTCACGAGAGACCACCCCTCTTTTAAGACCGCCCCACTCTGATTTGGGGGGCGGTCTTAAATGAGGATATATATATATATATATATATATATATATATATATATATATATATATATATATATATATATACAGTTGCAGACTGCATATAGTGCCTGTTATAACGCAAATTGGATATAACGCGGTCAGTTGTGGAATTCCGAATTTCTGCCGCCAGGGGGAAATGGGTGCTACAGCTAACAGCTCTAGGCACAGTAAATTTGGTGCAAAGCACTGTTTGTTTGCACCAATATCAATCACATTTGTCTCCAGCCAATTCGCTGTGGCTTCCGCGAACAGGCTCCTTCGCCGGCTTGTAAATGGCAATTAAATTGCTTACGAATCGGGCGGTGACGAACAATAATTATGATACTGAAATGGCAGGTTAACAGTTGTGTTATGTTTTCACTACGTCCACAAAAAAACATTTACTTGTGCGCAAATATATGAATTCGTCAACTGCGTATGAACCGCAGTAGCCTCGAACCACGGGAATTGCATTATAAATCAAAAACGGTAAATGTGCGATCTAAAGTTACATTTTGGGATTGATTAAAAGACGAAATCAAGCCAATAGTGAGCGCAACTAGTGTAGGTATTAATATTTGACTGACTTAGGCAACATGTCCATTCATTTGTGCATTTCGGCTACCGAGTTCAAGGTTATTTTAGACCACGACAGCAGTACTGTGTGTGTGTGTGTGTGTGTGTGTGTGTGTGTTTGTTTTTTTTTTTAACAGGATTTGAAAATGCATACATCCATACAATTTAATACAGTGTATATTACACAGGGTGTTGAAGATGTAATGTGGGTATGCTTCTTAAATAGCCTGAGCAACTGTCCATGAGTAGCCATATATGTAGGGCCTCACTAATATGTTAAACAATGTTAAGATTATTGCTCATCTCAATTATTTGCTCACTACATATAAAATATTTTTTTTAGAAAACTACGACTTCCCTAACATCAATTATGCAACTTTTTATTGAGGTTTTGGCAAACGAGATAAGTAGTTTAATTCCCTATGAGGAATTAATTCAAGTGATTTGGCAGTTTGGCACTGGTACAATTGGTCAGTGACATGATCAACAGCAAGATATTGCAAGTCAAGTCTTGATGCAAACCACCAAGTTCAACAAAGTAAATGTCGGCTTTCATACGCTACCAGATGTAATGACAAGAGATTTTACACATGACACATTTGGTAAAAAGAACCAGATTCACAATAGCTATCCAGCTAAGAATGTAGCTTAATTTAATGTGACATGACTTATTCAGGTAACCAGTGAAATCATAGATTTCTTTAGTGCTTCTAGACAAATCCTAATGCATGTGAAATGAACTGAATGTTACATGTACCTTTATCACATCTCCGGTTCGCTGTACCTTCACCACAAGACGCAGTGGAATAACTTGAAATGCAACATTTAGCTCGCCGGAAATATCCGTAATGTCTTCAATTCCTGATAATATTAAACATAACTTCAGTTTAAAATGTCAAGCCAGTAAGAAATTATATTATTTTTAATCATTAACAGGAATACATAATTGTGCTGACACGGACAAGAGTGAAATAAAAAAATTGGCCTGAAAATTTTTCTTTCCCCAAGAAAATGTTCGCATATAATGTAGTATTGGACTAAAAGTGTACAAAGGCATTATGTAGACAACAATGTATTGCTTGTTGTTTATATGTAGGATGATGAAATAGATTATCTTAAAATTTTAACATATTATGTTAAAATTGTAATTCCTTCTGCCAGTAATGCAAAACTTTAGCAGTTTTGTTCTCCCAACTTTGTCATACTCCAGTGGTGAACTGTATCAAGTTTCAAGCCAATATAAAATGTTGAAAATATTCCAGTAGCATCAGCAGAATATACATTCCATTAATTATTTAATAACTTTAATTATTATTCAAGAATATGTATTTAGTAAATATTTTGCATGGTTGCCAATTCAAATACGACTTCACGTGTGTCTTCTCTTTTCACCAAGACAAGTCTATTTTACAAAATGTATTTCAAGTATAAGACGGTTCATTTAACTACATGAAAACGAACAAAAATGTTATGTATATATTTCATGACTCAGATATCCCATTAGATATCCTCTTAAAATTTACCAAATGCCTCGTCAGCCAAAGAGTAAGTAACGTTCCACTTGTCAAAGCCGAGTGTCAGTTTCAAGCTGCATGGATCGAAGTGGATGAATGCCGTTAAGGTGTGTTGGTAAATGAATAAATTCAGGTCAATGCAACAGAGAATGCTGTTACATGTTGAATCAAAGCGGCAGTAGACGTTGCGGCCGACTTGGCTTCCAATGTCAAAACAATCTGCGGAAGCGAAGAAGTAAAATCAGATTGTTTTAGTTAGGCTGAAGATGCCGTGTATCCAACATGCTAAAACAAAAGGTTGTTATGGAGTCCTTCATTAATAAGAACTTACACGTTAACTATAATGCAGGCTAAAATAAAAATGTTCAATAGTAAGCAAATAAATGCCAATATTAAATTAGTCATGTTCATTATCCTGTAGACTGGTCTCTACAACTACATTGTGCCGTTGATAGATCAAGATTGGAGATTCAATTTAATCATAAAGTAGACCTAGGGTCCAAGATATAATAAAATAATTTTGTCTAAATCAGGTATTTTTACAACTATGCCTGCATGAAATAATGTATCTAGTAATATTTTGGGGCCTGCACAAGCACAGCATTTATGAGCAGGCAATAGGTGTTGCCCTGAGCACAGTGCCTCTCTTCATCTGCATGTTATCCATGTTGGGAATTATTTTACAAAACCAGGTGCAAGCATAGCTTAAGTTACCTTATGTAAAGAACTGTACACCTATCATTTGGACAGGTAAAACCAGTTTTGGACAGGTAAAAATATACCTGGACGGATGGTGAAATTCCAATATCATATGTATTGTCAAATATGCTTTAAAAATGGATGTCACACTTGTGTTTGTAGTTTAGATCAGATCATAATACACATCTCAACTGGTTTGTATGTATGTATGTATGTCAGTTAACATGCACGTGTTTATCACAACATTTGTGACATGGCAAACATTTCATCCCGTTTAAAGGCTTGAGTGCAAGGCACACAACAGCAATCCTATCTAGTTACTGTGAAGAATATTGTAAATACAAAAATAATATTTATAACACATTTGGCTCATAGTTTATGAACATTTATACATACGTGGGTCAGACTCAAGATAGCGGTCTATGAGGGTTCTCCGGGGCCCATCCACAGACAAACCACGCATATTGAGACCCTGTTTCAATTCAGTCTCATCCATTGTTTCTGGGTTAATACAGCCTTGTTGATTTAGCAACACCTGCCAAAATGAATTTACACCAATATTTGAATTCATTGTATTTTAATGGTCAAGTCAAAATGCGACCTACGTGCTCAATCATAAGAAAGTAACTGCTTCACATTAAATTTACACACAGAGTAATATATGTAGGTAGGTAGGTAGGTAGGTAGGTAGGTAGGTAGGTAGGTAGGTAGGTAGGTAGGTAGGTAGGTAGGTATGTATATGTATATGTATATGTATATGTATATGTATATGTATATGTATATGTATATGTATATGTATATGTATATGTATATATATATATATATATATATATATATGGTGAATTTTCTAATGAGTTTCTGCTAGTTTCATTATAAAGTTCACCTTCAGGACTGGTAAATGTGCCTGAATAGTAAAATGACTGTATCAGGGAGACTGATTTTCCATTGTTGCTGAAGTAATTTGGGACCATTTTGTTCCTAGCTGTAGATGAAAAGCTACAAACAGCAGAGAATGAGAATATTTGAAATACAATTTGACAGGAGTGGGCAGAGTTATGAAGTTACTGGAAGGAAAAATAAATTAAGAAAATGAATAGGGTCATGCAAGATCATGCATCCTACATGCATGGAAGCTCTTCCAGGATACATGCAAAATGAGTATTGTGCTATTTAGTAAATAACAGAAATAAAAAAATGAGGGATCCTTGTTACAGGGTTTGAACTCCATCAATGAATGTTTGGGGGTCCCATGAATACAACCACTTAGTTGAAATCATGGAATCATACTGGTGAGGAGACAGAGAGATCATTTGATGCAGAATGTGATGGTAGAAGATAATTAAAGAACATTTATAGTGTAGGAAATCTGTGAATGGGAGGTGAAGGAATTAAGGTGAACAGAATATTTTTACATTAATTATTATTATAATCATCACCACTGGTGGATAATGATCACTGAGTTGACTAACCATTTCCTGGAATTGTTCACGATGGATAAAGGACAGTCACTTCTATGCCAGCTTTCATTAATACATTTAGTATATTCACATATTAAATGTGTGGTACCGTCATGATATTGTAGATAAATGCTTAAAGATGATAAACATGATCAATTAAGACAAATGTCTCACCTCAAAGATGTTCTTCAACACTTTGTTCATGGATGATGTGATCTTATCTTTGGTAGAGTTCTCAAGGGAGTCAAACACAGCCTTCAATGAGATGTCGTTCATATTGAAGTTGAGAACACCCGTCAGTTCAGAAAGGTCAGGCAGACCTAGACTCTGGCCAAAGTCTGCGAAATTGACAGTTACCACAGTTTACATGTAATAATGTATCTAAGCATTCTTTGAATATATCTTCAGATGAATCATGATTAATAGATTTATGCAACTTCTAACAAATGTATATTTGAAAACCATGTTGTAAATAAAACATGTTATAAATGTAAATGTTTTTTCTAGTTTAGCCATTAGCATGCTAATGCAATGCCATATTTTAAACATCAGAATGTAGCCCACCATTTACAGGAGCCATCATGTCGCCTAAGTCACGTTTCTTTCTGTCACTTTCCTCTATAGCACCGATGTTCAAATCCTCAGGCGCCCCATCAACTGCTGGTGTTCTGTCTTCATTGCTCATGTCATTCATTATTGAACCTTGGCTCACTGTCTCTCCCTAAAGATATCCAACAAAAGTACATTTAAGTCACATTCTATAATAACAGTTGTATCCATCTCTTAGCAACTTGCTATTAACTAATCTGCATGTATTGTGTTGCACTAATTCACAGGGTGGTCATTGCCAAGATGCTTGTCATCCTCATCTTAAATTTAGGCCAACCGATACTAAATCATGATCTATGAGACACGATGCATACACAGTCCCCAGTTTTGAGCAGGGTTCATACAGACAACTTGCAATTCAATTCAAGGGTTTTCAGGGTATAAAAACTTGCCTTTTTCAAGGGTAACCCAATATATAATTCAGCTACATTCCTTACCGAATCAGTCAAACCAAGAGTCAATCATTCCATACCAGAGTGTATATACATGTAATTGATCAATAGCCAAACAATCAAATAAATCTTGACCAAGTTGATTAAGTTGTAACTGTATGTTTAATAAATATGTGAAAAATAATGAAATACAAATAAATCTGGAAAATAACTAGAAAGTTCATCACTGTTGCCTGTCACTGACTCAGAAGAAAGTCACAGTGTCACATGATTCCGTTCATGGTTTTTTGTTCGTTTAGCGTTTTGCGATCATGTTGTTTTTGTGTGTTGCACTTTTAACATAATTGTCCAGGCTATATCGACCTCCATTCTCAATGTTGATGGATTTTGCGCAAAATCGACATCGTGCTGAATGAATGTCTCTCTTCGGATCTCGACATACCCATTCTTTGCACGCCTCCACTGTCAATCATTCATCCTTAAATTTACTTTCCTTTCTCCGGAGTCACCGTAACAGTAAACACAAATTCCAATCGACCAACTATTTTCAACAAAAACGCTTTCCAAGATGGCAACTTAATATCCGCATGTAATCTTACCCGTATGACTTGTACTTATGGCGCCATCTAGTGAATAATTATCAAAATAATTGTTGGTCACCTGGACGCATTAATATTCAATAATTTATATGACCATGACATGGTGAGATATAATAGCATAGCTGCATTCAAGGCCACAAACATACATTTTCAAGGTACCAATAAACGTGATTTCTAGTTTTTAGGATTTTTGGGGATCCGTGCGAACCGTGGGTTTGAGAGAACAGTTTCACCAAAATGAAACAACAAATCTGTACAAACAAGTGGGCATGTCATAGTGAATTGTAAGTTTCATTTTCCATGAGATGACTAGTATAAAGCCAAAATTCTTAGGAAATGTCAATTATTAAAAACAGCAGAAATAAAAAACTTTTGTTGCACAGTTCTTGCCCATAACATGTGGCTATGTAGCATGTGAGCGAGTCTTGTAACTTTGCATCTACTCACTGAAAACTAATTCCCTACATCACTAGCTATTTTATCAAAATATTCCACATTATTTTTATCTATATTGCAGGATGCAGTGGTTGAGTGTTTAGAGTAACAGTGCTGGACTTCTGTTCAGAGGAATCGTGTTTCGAACCCTGCATGACAGTGCCAGGCTGCTAGTGGTTTAATATTGGTACTGGGCGGGCTGCTGTGTCAAAAGTTCAAAATTAGGGCAATTTTGTTTACTTTATGTTGCCTGTGTTTTTTCAGAAGAGATGGTTCCTTCCATCTGGGGGAAGTAATTAAATAATCACACACAGGGAAATGGATAAAACCTGTCATGAACTCATTGAGCCGAGATATCATTTCTAAAATGTCAATGCCAGGTAGAATAATCAAGATATGATGATTGTGGGCACTTATTACAGGCAAGCCAACAGTCTGCTGCAACTAGTCTGACTTTTGAAGTATTTCAAAATAAACCGCGGTAGCTGTTTAGATTATCAGCAAAATACAAAATGGTTCTCTAAGAGATATATGTCAAAAAGAACACCCACCTTCCAGACAAGTAGGTAGTGGTCACAGTTCTGTTTCCATTCTGGAAGCTTCATTTCTCTTTTGCGCAGATACCCAGTTGGGTCGATCTCCTCATCTGTGTCATTCTTTATCATAGCCACATGTATGTGGGTGTCAGAGCACCACTGGGGCACAACACCACGACCCACTTCTGCTCCAACTGCCACCTGGTGGGTATTTGGCAAAGCAGTGACATTGTATATCAATTTGTGATTTTTGCCTTTATGGTAGTCTAAGATTTTTTTACTAAAATATCCAAAATGTGTTTGTCAGATTATAATAGCTTTATATGTTAATCACTAAAGATAACTACTATAAGAAAAATCTACTCTATATGTTTTTATTCATGGAATAAGCATGTTGCTATCAATTAATCATATGTACCATGCAATTTTTAAACACCTTTTTCTTTAAAAACATTTCTTCAAAGGTTCTGCATTTTTTTACCATGGAAACTGGCTAAAAATCATCAACATGTTTACTCAGGAAGTTAGACAGCATTATTTTTATTTATGCAGATAGCTCAATTTTCTTACCAACTAAAATAATTGTTTGTTTACTTTTTCGAGATTCGGACTTTGTTGGTGTATTTTCGCAAGTATACTGTATGTTACTCTAAACATATTTTCCAACAGATAGTTTGCACAGATCTGATGGAATTCTGTTTTAAATTTAGCACATAGATATACTACTGAAGATAACTGTTTTAAGGCAATGTGAGGCAGCTAAATAGGGTATTTTTTTAATTTAATAATTTGGGCAAACTTATCTATCCAGTTAGAACAGGTATGTCATTGGGAATAAAAAATGTATAGAACTTTTTTCACTTGGACCCACCGTTGCCATGGTGACCAAACAAAATGGCCACCATAATGGTTAAATATTGCAAATTTTGTGCACCGTACCCAGTCATTACTGTAGAACTTACAATGATAATTATTTCACTGTCCTATTTAGACTACTTTGTACTATACAACTGCAACGAGATATTTTGAATATTACATAATTTTATATTTGATTTTGATTTTTTTATATATAAGTATACATTTTGCAAAATACTTAAGAACGTTTTTACAAATATCTCGTTGTAGTTGCATGAAGAAAGTAATGCAGAATGCAATAATATAAACATCATTAGCATAGCTAGTATACTTCCAGAGATGCATGGAGTCTAAGTTTGGAAAAGTGCATTTTCTGCAAATGGCCGTCAAAGCTTGAATAACAATATTTGGCAATGTTTTAAAGAAAATATATTGTTACTATTAATATTGTAAAGTTTTAAATGTTCTGATATACATCTGGTATCATCACTGAGCATGGATAGAGCAAGTAGAAAGTTGTTTCAAAATTATTAACTTGCTCTCAAGTCATGCAGTTTGTGCCTAGTCACGTCGTATTATGTATGGTATTTCAGAAACTCTGTTCACCAAGACCTAAAAATGTATTAACTATGTTTGTTATAGTCTCAGGAATAGTTAAAACATTACCAAACAGGAACACAATCAATAGCATTAACAACTGCATGAAGAGGGCAATGACATGGCTGTTAGGAACAGACACTGAGCTGACAGGAGCAAGTTTCGACTGAAGAACAGATGCAGCGTGTCCTTGATTGCGAGAAGTCATGGCAGTCTCAAGTGTTGGTGATGAGTTTGTGTCACAAATTTCTGCATAATAATTTTAGGACATGAACTGTATTAACAAAGCAAAACCTCTGCAATCATCCCTGCAAGAACTCAAATGTACCACTTTGGCAATGGGAACAATCCACCGTCTGAAGAAGTATCAAACACCATGGAGGAGATGAAGCCGAAGTGAAATATCATGTATCAATAAAACAATTTGTCTAATGGAATGTAAATGTACTATGCATGCATGTGTTTGTATGTGTGTGTGTAGGTAAAAAACCACACACACATTGTAAACAATATAATTAGCATATGATTATGAGGTACCATTTAGTAATAAATAATTGTATTTATTACTAACCTAATTATATTAAACAATTCATAAACCATAACTGTGAGGATGAAGTCTAACAGCTAAGTAATGACTCACATAAAACATAGTCATGTAGCCGAATTTTGTAACTTGTTTACTCCAAAAGATAAAACCCAAAGATATATACACTGACTGAACACACCAGCCAAATTGATCAATAACTGCAACTGAAAATTCTGTAAATACTCTGATCCATTCCAATAAGTAAAAACAACATCCAAGTTGTCACTGAGTTTGGCCATGCTGCAAATGCCACCAACGACCCCCAGCGCTAAGCTGTCGCCTGCAACATATATCCTATGCACGGCTGCGTGCTACGGGCAATAATCTCTAACACCATTCGATATCCGTCTTCCCCGCCGCCCTCGGGCACCGCAGCCGTCATCGGCATCGTCGCCGTCGACGCCAAGCTGTCGTCTACGGTGATTACGTACGGCTGCATTTCCATCGAAATACGCCGTTTCGCCGCCGAAAAGTCCCGTATCGCACACGAGTCCCGCACTTGTGCGGCTTTCCATTTCTTATTTCTTTCTCTGACTAAATTCACGCCTTGCGGCAAATTTATAACGTTTGGCAGCGACAGGATCCACACAAATGTCGTCGAAACTCTAGTTAGACGCCATCTTGTTTATATTCGGAAATGGCAACATGGTGAATTGTGGGATACGCGACAGGCCTTATATGGAATTATCCAGGGCACGCACATAGCGGAACTCGCCGATGCTGACGTGTCATACGGCGAACGCCAAATAAGGAGATAGTCGGTCGAATTGAGCTTGTAAATACAGGTCAAAGGGCGGGGACGCCGTCTACGCAAGCAGTTAGAGGACAGATTGGCGGTTCTATTCGTACCAAACAACATGGCGAACGGTGAATGTACGGTGGCGTTACTAAGGTTTAAACATCGCGTATTTTCCAACACATCCTGCGTCTACCAAAATAAAACGGATTTAATAATTGATAGGGGCTCATTTTATTATCGCAAAAAGGTCATTTAGAGGTATGTAATTGTTATAAAAGTGAACTTTATTGATAAAAGACATACAAAAGTATTAGAAAACGGCAAACACGTTTTTGATATTTTTTTGCGAAAAACGTCATTTGAGCTGCCGTGTCCTGCCTTAAGGCAACATGATCTCCTAAAATCTGTTTTTGTTATTTTTCACCTTAGCTTATTGAAATTTTAGGATAACATCATTTATATATAAAAACAATTTTACACATTTATTATAAAAAAATTGTCCACCAGGTGGCGGTGTAGTCACCCCATAACTAAAATTTTGGTTGCTTCACCGTGAAAACTGTACCTGGAAAATGGATTGACCAAATGTGTTCAAACTTAGCATATCAATAGAATACATAAAATAGCAGACTATGACAGATTGATTTTTTTGGTTACTTTACAAAAACAATTTATATGAATTTTTGAATCTTTGCTAATTTCCGTAAGTAAATTTCTCCATCAAAGTCATGATTTTACATGTAATCCAAATAGGTTATCTAAAATATGAGACTGTCATAGTCTAGCAAATTATCTTGTGGAGAAATGCTGAAAATTTCAGAGGATTCTGTTGATAAATAACCGAGTACTAGCGAACAAGAGATTGCTCATCGACCAAAAAACACTTTACTGAGAAAACGGGCATTGAAGTTTCTCAACATTGCAATAACAAATTTCACAGGCAAAAATCGAACTGCTGTTATAACAATTCATGCAATGCTTCTATAGTCGACTGTCTTTCCATTGATATATATTGTTCATCATTTGGTTTTGAGAAAATGTGGGTCACGCTCTCTGTACATCTGACGCACAGTTTTGGCCGCATCGTCAAATAGGCTGCTAACCACCGTCATGTTGGCAGCAGTGACAGCCTTCACGTGCCTCGAGTAGGACTTGTGCTGCAGGGGCTCCATGTCCATGAAGCGGCACAGCTTGACGAGACCTGCATGGCCCACACCCATGTCCATGGTTGCGGCCACAGCCTGGCGGACGACAACAAAAGGCACGTTGCCTGCTTTCTCCTCTTCGACTCGGTCGGATGACAGCGTCGAGTTCAACACTGCCCCACACGTAGTGCAATATGTCTCGAGCAGACACACAAGGCCGAGGCGACGGTCGATGGCACGGATCTTCAGTGTTGGCTCACTGCACTCGGTACATGCCAAGCCTCTCACCAGTGCTGACATCATGCAGCAGCGAACAAATGATGTCTCGATGGGGCGTTGACATGGCTCAGCAGCACTGATGTGTTCCCGCAGTGGCAGTCCCTGTCTGTAGCCAAACTTTCGCTTGGTAGCCGAGATGGGGGTTGTGGCTGTAGATGTTGATGGCTGAGGGGGCTCCAACTCAGAATCAACCTGCATAGAAAATTATTTGTTAGTATATTGTATGTCTGACAACTAGCAAAAAAATTCAAAACTAACCGCTGGTCTAATGAACTGGACAATAATAACTGACATCAATATAACAAGCACAGGTTTTATATTTTGACATTCACATTTCTGACAATAATATCAAATATTATCAATCAAACTATGTCACAATATATGTGATTATGTCTAACATTACAAGAATCCTTGTATAACATAATCACATATACTAACGTATGTGGTATAGTATAAAAACATAGACATAATTGTCTGCAAAATGTAAACATTACAGTGCCACACAATCACAAAGTGTGACCTAATAAATTAGCCTGGACCTAGCGTTATGGCATCTTTGAATACTGGTGTCAGGATAATATTCAGCCCTCGTTATCATAAGTTGGCAAGACATTAGTTGCCTGAAAATATTATGAATGATATCCTGATGCAAATGTTGATAGTTTATACGTACGTCAAGCTGAATTGGGTCAGCGCTGGGTCCAGGCACGGCGGCCACGGCGGGTGCGTCGGCACTCACTTCATCATCGCCTTCCTGCTTTTTCCGGATCACCAAACGTGCCAAACTCAACTGTCGGCGTCTAGACAGTAGTTTAGAACGAAACTGCCGCTTGGTTTTTCCGTATCTTCCAGACATTTTCGATAAAATGCAATACTACGCGCGAAGTGAAACAAGGCTAAAATGGCGAACTGCGAAGGAAAATTCCTTTGTGGCGGGGCTTTCCTGGCCGACAGCCAATCAGCGCGCTGAGCCTGGGGGATTCTCTGTCATTGACCAATCGTAGCGACGCTTTCTCGCCACAGGGGGGGCCTCTTCTAGGTCAAAATGCTCCAAATGTACCAAGGATTTTGCAGAACCATTGCTACCATGATGCACTGCGAAAGTGAAGCTACACGTGGATGTATAATATGTTGGGGTGTGGGCAAATATGGCGGAGCATGCGGTCGTTGAAAATGCCGTATTTTTCTATCGTGGTTGCGTCAGATTATCACACTAAGACAATAGGCCTGTTATAAATGTTCGTTTTTATTGCACTTGGATGTTTTAGTATTATCTATAAAACACACATATCGATAGTTAGATAATAATAATATAGTAATATGAAGAAAAAAAAATTCTAAAAAATAAAAAATAAAAACTCGAAAAATCAGTATTTTTAGGAGAGCGTGTGGCCTTAAGGTTTTTGTTAAAACGGCATATAGTAACAGGACATAACATTAGTGCCTTTACCAGTATATTAGCTATATGAGCACCCCAATTCATAATATCTCTATGTTTCAATGTCACACCCAATGCTTCACATAACCATATATTCAATTTGCATATTGTTTGTGTGACAACAATGTGTCTAGGCTGTAGTTAAAAATAACGTTTCTGGAGCACTTTCAAGAAGTCAATCTGCAACTTGCCTCACAGTCTTCTACAGTCAATTCGACATTGTCTATGATAATGTCCACATTCGTCATTCCGCTTACGGAGATGGTGATTTGTCGTTGTCCTGTCTTCTTCAGATGGCCACCGTAGGGAGCCACAATCTACATACAGAGATAGAAAATTACTGTGAAGAATTCAACTATTTCCAGACTACTATTTAGCAGATTTAACTTGGCATTTCACAGAAAAATATTTTATTTAACTACTTTAATGCCAGCTAAAATTGTTCTGATAAATTTACAGGAAATGTCTTCTTCACCGTAGGGAGCCACAATCTACATACAGAGATAGAAAATTACTGTGAAGAATTCAACTATTTCCAGACTACTATTTAGCAGATTTAACTTGGCATTTCACAGAAAAATATTTTATTTAACTACTTTAATGCCAGCTAAAATTGTTCTGATAAATTTACAGGAAATGTCTTCTGTAGCACTTGCATGTTGTTCTAAATTTGTTATACAATTTGAGGTTTTGTACATACATTTCACTAAGTAAAGTATGTACACCATATTCACCCCTTATTCGCTTATAGGTACTGAATCACTAAATAGTCAGCCCGCCCGCCCTCCCGCCCGCCAGCCATTCAATAATGAAATCAGTTATGTAACTGACAATAATAGCATTATCCAAGTGTTTCATAATGACATAGCTTGGGTAATAAAAGGGCTTAAAACAATACTACAATTGGGACAAGAACAATGTTTTATGCACACATGATTTTTTTTTTACCCAACTTTGTGATCACTCATACATAAATACTCCCCAAAGTTCTTAGATCTGCATGAATTATAGGAATGACCAAACTGGATTGTCAAAACATGGAGATCAGTGTTTCCGCAAACTCGATCTCTGATCTGTGGTTACCTGATCACCTGCAGCAACTTCAAGCATGACACCATTGTGACTGTAATGACTGTTTCCATTTGTCTCCCAGAATCCATCGCCACAGGACGAAGACAGAAGGAATTTCCGGGGGAAGCTCCCATGTGCCTTCGGGCCAAATATCTGTTCCAGCTTTGTTCGTATAGTCTGATATCTACATAAATATGACAACCTCTAGTTGTGACTATAATTCTTTTACAAACATTATAATTACATACATAGAATCAGTAACGTCTTACCAATACACAGACAACAATACCAAACCACAAAACTACATGTTTATATCTGCTATTGCAGGCCTATTGCTCATGCTTAAATGGTTCAAATTAAAGTGTTTTATATGGGTAGCATATAAAAAATCACACAGCTTTTGAAAACACAGATAGTAGAAAATATTACCATATCTAAGATGAGAACATCAATATTAGTCAACATTATAAAAATTAAAAACCCTGCAATATCGGTTAAGAAACTCAAAAAATTTATTAAACTGATCCAACTACAAAGATATTGAATGTGGAATGTGTCACCATAGTGTTTGTGTGTAAAAACACCCCCAATATGGTTTCAAGAGCCAATACACACCACTGCCACATACGTACCCTGTCACTATGCTGTCCCATGCTTCTTTGATGTTTTTGACCAACTGCATGAACAGGTCTTGTTCCTGTTGGAATGGCTTGAGCAGCTGTTTCAGGTCATTGATTGGTTCTGCGAGATCCTCCATCAGTATAGTCTTGATCTCTTTCAGGGCCGCTCTCTTCATTGCTGCCTGTCAGCCAAACAGCCAAACATACACAGCTCAAAAGTTGTACACATTCTGAGAATATCTTCTGGCCTAACAGATACTTTGGGTCATATATTATTTTAATTAAATTCGTAAAATGTTTGGAAAATAGAAGTTAGGTGAAGTTTGTTGAACATGTCATTTATAGATTTATTTGCACAACTCTTGCCATGGCAACAGTGATTTGTTTTACGCTTCTCAAGATATGCTGATTGTCCACTAGTATTGGTATGGAATGGCTGTATTGGCAAATTAATTATTAACATATTGTCATCACTAGCAAATGTTTTTTCAAGTCATCTGCATCAGAACTGGACTGTTCTACTTGTCTGTATCAATCTGCCACAAATGACATCAGCCTCACACACCACTACAACTAGCTGGGTCTAAATTACATCATTTCACTTACCAGATTTACTCCAGTGAAACGAATGGCAAGGTCGTCATCATCCTCATTATTTTCAAGAGATACCAATGTGTCACCGATCGACTGTACGATGTCCAATACTTCGTCCCAGATATTTGTCATTTCATTCTCAATGTCAAACCAGTATGGTCGATTCTCTACAGAAAACACATCTTAATTTGTGATTATAAAGAACACTAGAATTGTTATAAATAAATTCAAAGGAAATGTGGTAAGTTAAACATTATGACTTTTGGGAATTGTTTTTTGTCTGTTTTGTAATAATGCCTAAACAAAACTCCAAGTATGTGCCAGCCACTAATGTATAATAATCATTTGTCATTAGGGTAACATGAAAATACAGTGCACACTCTCTTGCAGAAAAGTCTAACATCGACTGTACATAATGTTAATTCGGCACAGCTGTTGAAGACCCACAGAGCAATACAAACAAACTCCTAAAGACCAGCCTTGCAAATCATGTTACATGAACATGAATGGGTTTGAGCACACAAAAAACCTCGAATTATTTTCATCCATGAAAGATCAATCATCCATGGCATGACCAAAAAGATATCTTTATTTGGATATCATTTTTAAGTCCAGAACAAGTTTTTTTTTTAATTACTTCTAGCCACTTTAGCATATTATTTGCATAACTCAAGTATGGTGAAATAAGTAGAATTTTAATAGTCAAAATGTTTGCTAATAGGTTTTTTGTATGTTATCTACTATGTCATCAGTATTGTCCTTTATAACATGAGCCTTTATAACAGTATAGGCTAAGTAAATGAGGCAATGTTTGAGACCACGACTGGCTAACATTTGTTTGTAAATATTTGGATTTAATGACTTGTCCAATAATTTGAGTAAGTAAATAACTGTCAGAAGGTTATTCTAGCAATATTCTTCTATATCTGTTGTTGATGTTTGCATTGCATAAAAAAAGATTTTGTGTTATTTACAAGTATACTGTCTGCATTAAAACTTTGCATTTATACATGAATCTAAAGAATCATTCACCATAAATAAGTAATTTTAGCAAACTGTTTTGGGCAACTATTGACCGGTCTTCAGGAAAGATCTTGAGGTAAGATATAAATATCGAAGTATTTAATTTTGCTACATAATCTTTCATTGGAACAATGTATTCAAAATCTTACCAATTCTGAGCACATACCTCCAGGGGTAGTTAAATGTAACATATGGTGCCAGCGCACACTTAGATGTATAAATATTTGTAATTGTTTTTTGTACCCCATATAATTGGATGGCTGCTCATATTATTTTTATGTGTCCAAATACATATGGCCAATGTGGTATGTTGTCTATGTACTAAAATTTACAATTGTGATTCGGTCTGTGATTAATTACTAACCGCTGGTGAGGAAATTTGCCTTCTCGACTTTGTTCTTCGCATCCATGACAGCAACAACAGCTGTAGAGATCCTGTAATATAACCACATGTTGTTCTTATACATTTCACACAAAAATATAATAACATGTTTGCTGTAGGACAGAGATCTCAGAAGCAGTGAATATCCTAGAAGCCACACAAATCAAATTAAGCCAAAATTAATGTATGTCGCCTAAAGCTAAATTAAACAGTAATAACAATATATTTAATATGGTGCCAGATCCAATTACAAATGTTTATGGTGCGCTAAATTGCTCCAGTTCGCTCAGCTGTATAAATGAGTAGCTGGCTATAGGCAGTGGTGGATATGTGTACGAACAGCCTTTGCACATTGATTGTAGTATGTGGCTGGATGCTTCCCAGAGAAGTTGAGATGGTATTTGATTGAACAGGTCTGCCGGGGGAAATAAAGTGTAAAAGTGCTTTGAGCAGTCCTAAGGACTGGATACTGTGCTATATAAAAGCATACCTTTACTTTTTTAATTCAGCTGAACTACATAAGTATATATTTAATGTCATTAGGTAGGGTTCTTCAAAGAATGAGATATACGGACACTAATCTCACCTGGCAATGGCTGTCCCAATAACCTGAATAGCTGATTGAGGATTTTTGAACAAACTGGGTATTGCGTTAACAATGGCACCAAAGGATGTCTTGATTTCTTTCCAAGCCCATGGAACAACTGTGGTGATGGCGTCAATGATAGCCTGTAATAAAAACATGTTTATGATCTGTCAGTTTATTTTTATTATATCATTCACAATGCCAGGATGAGTCAGTAGCCATTATTTGATTACATTAACATATAATCTTATTCCAACATAATTATATGTAGTAATACATACACAGTTGAGTTGATACCTGTTGTAATGACCCATTCAATAAATTTTCACCCAAACTATATTATAATGGAAGCAGAATGAGTAATCACATGTAATAACTGTTAGATCCATCACATCACGTTTTCCATAGCAATCTGGCTTGACCACTCTGTTTACTAAAAAGGCTGCTGCAGATATGAAGATGTCAGACAGTCTATTGTATGTCTGTATAATCTGGCAGAAGTCATGTCACACTCAATAACTTAAATATGTCAACACTGCTGTTTACGCAAAGCTTGCTGGTGGTTATGTGTGGACCTGTTTTGACATCAGATTCTGGATCCATTAATTTATATCATATTTTAAAACGATCACATTGAATAAAACTAACATAGCCACTAGAATGATAATCAACACTTACATTGTAGAGTTTCATGACAGCATTCTTGATGTCATTGAAGAGAGTCGTAACTTTGGCAACAATTCTTTTCACTCTCGTTATGACTGGTGGAAGTTCAACAAACTTTCCAACAGCTTTGTAAATCCTCATTCCAATTTGTCGTAGATTTGTAACCTTGTGAACCATTTGTTTTGCCGCATCTACCAAACCACTGATGATGCTGTTAAAGTCCCTATTCTGGACGGTTGATATCAGTTCCTTGAAGGTATTCACTGCAGTTGTGATGGTTTTGATTATTTTCGGGAACACTGTTTTGAACAAGTCAAAGACCTCCGTAATTGCGTCATAGCTGTATTCCTGCAAAGACATTGCATAAAGTCTAAGAGTCAGCAAATTAATTGGAAAAATAATATATACATTATGTATATACACTGTGTATGTTTCGTTAATCCGACCAAAACCCTTGAGAATAAAAGTTTGCAGAAAAGCAAGACATTACAGTGTATATATTTATAAGTACATGTATATATATATATATATATATACATATTTATAAGTACATGTATATATATATATATATATATATATATATATATATATATATATATATACACACATGTACTATCATAAATATATACACTGTAATGTCTTGCTTTTCTGCAAACTTTTATTCTCAAGGGTTTTGGTCGGATTAACGAAACATACGGATTAGCAAGACACCTTATTATATTTGGTATCAAGATGGTTACCAAACAAGACATATGAATCTCATTTGCCTAACAACAATACCCGTAGTAACCACCCTAAAGCTATACCATACACAACAGTAGGTCTACACCAACAAAGATGGACTAAACTATCTCTCAGCTTCATCCACCAAGGATGAATAATGCAGAGGGAGGATCATGGATTATTATGGTAATTAACCTTATGTGCCACCCAAGCAAGAGCTCACTGAGTGATTGAGTGTCAGTGATTGAGTGGGTGATTGAGTGAGTGATTGAGTGATTGAGTGGGTGATTGAGTGGGTGAGTGAGTGATTGAGTGATTGATTGATTGATTGATTGATTGATTGAGTGATTGAGTGATTGAGTGATTGAGTGATCGATTGAGTGATCGATTGAGTGATCAATTGAGTGATCGATTGAGTGATCGATTGAGTGATCGATTGAGTGATCGATTGAGTGATCGAGTGAGTGATCGAGTGAGTGATCGAGTGAGTGATCGAGTGAGTGATCGAGTGAGTGATCGAGTGAGTGATCGAGTGAGTGATCGAGTGAGTGATCGAGTGAGTGATCGAGTGAGTGATCGAGTGAGTGATCGAGTGAGTGAGTGATCGAGTGAGTGAGTGATCGAGTGAGTGAGTGATCGAGTGAGTGAGTGATCGAGTGAGTGAGTGATCGAGTGAGTGAGTGATCGAGTGAGTGAGTGATCGAGTGAGTGAGTGATCGAGTGAGTGAGTGATCGAGTGAGTGAGTGATCGAGTGAGTGAGTGATCGAGTGAGTGAGTGATCGAGTGAGTGAGTGATCGAGTGAGTGATGGAGTGAGTGATCGAGTGAGTGATCGAGTGAGTGATGGAGTGAGTGATGGAGTGAGTGATGGAGTGAGTGATGGAGTGAGTGATGGAGTGAGTGATGGAGTGAGTGATGGAGTGAGTGATGGAGTGAGTGATGGAGTGAGTGATGGAGTGAGTGATGGAGTGAGTGATGGAGTGAGTGATGGAGTGAGTGATGGAGTGAGTGATGGAGTGAGTGATCGAGTGAGTGATCGAGTGAGTGACCGAGTGAGTGATCGATTGAGTGATCGAGTGAGTGATCGATCGAGTGATCGATCGAGTGATCGAGTGAGTGATCGAGTGAGTGATCGAGTGAGTGATCGAGTGAGTGATCGAGTGAGTGATCGAGTGAGTGATCGAGTGAGTGACCGAGTGAGTGATCGTGTGAGTGAACGAGTGAGTGAACGAGTAAGTGACCGAGTGAGTGACCGATTGAGTGATCGATTGAGTGATCGAGTGAGTGATCGAGTGAGTGCTCGAGTGAGTGATCGAGTGAGTGATCGAATGAGTGATCGAATGAGTGATCGAGTGAGTGAGTGAGTGAGTGAGTGAGTGAGTGAGTGAGTGAGTGAGTGAGTGAGTGATAGTCAGTACTATCGGAAATAAATGAATAAGCAATTCGGTGAATTGTCTTTCAATCTTTTTGGACGACTTCCTAAACAAATCAAAAAATTACCAATTTGTTGAGAAAAATCAAAAGGACAAAATAATGAACATCAGATACATATATTGTATTATTTTTTTTATTTTTTATTAATTATTAACCTTCTCAAGGCCAGATTAATGGAAATAAATACCTGCTAATGAATTAAATTAAATTGAGAAATTGTTTTATGACCGAATCATGTGTATACTTGAGTTGCATAAATGCAAATAAATAAATAAATTCTGGTATGATTTAAATCCTTTTTCCACTACATCTTTAGTATTATTTCCTTGTGTTAATACCCAAGTATGTGCCAGATATGTAAATTATCCAAATATGAATTATAACAGTTTGACAAAATGTTAATATTGAATTTTTTTGAAGAACTTTGTTTAATAAAATGTTTGTTATTAATAATTTACGGATACTTGCTGCATATGATATATTAATAAATTACTATAGTATAAAATGTACAACTAATTACATGTCTGTGGTAAAAAAACCTTCCTTATCAGAAGCCATGTGACCATAGTGCATATTAATAAAATACCTTAAAATAAATAAACCAAACAAAGTACAGACGGTGATCTGATCAACAAAATGGCTGCATATCGGTGAAATGAATGCCGCCGATGGGTCATCTTCTTCGTATCTCGACAACAAAAAGTCACACAGACAATGTAGATGGACGATAACAGGGTCTCTATGATTGCTAGCCAAATTTTGTAAGTTGCAAACATCGATATCCGACTTGAAATTGTCGAGAAATGATCTCAGTAATATCCGCCAAATGCAGCGCGATGTCGGAGGTCAACTAGATGAATGCACTTCAACATCCTTCCAAATAAACTCAATTAATTCGCAAACAATTTTTTTTCTCACAAGATGGCGACAGTACGTTTCCGTGAACTACATAGAGCTTAGATAAGCAGTTTGAGCTGGCTGGTTAATGTAAAAGAAGGATCTGATCACGGTAAACGAAAAGCCCAAGAACTGCGAGTTTACTGGGCGGTTTTGGACAGTCTGCGCATACGAGGGGTTGGGCAGTTTTGGACGGTCTGCGCAACAAAGAGTTAAATGTGCCTCTGTATTTCGAGTTGATTCGGGCGTTCTGGCCACGAAAGGGACTCGGGTTGATTCGGGCGTTCTGACCACGAGAGGGTTAATATTATTATGTTATTAATTAATTGTAACACAAAATGCCATGGATGACATCTACCTTCAGTATGTTCAGGTCATACTCAGTGCCTCCATTGAAACAAAAATCCAGTCTGAAGATGTCAAAGTCAAATCCAATTAAGCCAATATGCAATGTAGCAAAGGCTTCATCTAGGAGATCAACTTTCACATGCCCCTGAAGAGGTCCTGAAATTCAAAACAAAAAATTTACTGTGCTCCAAATAATGAATCTTTTAATAGACCCATAGCAACCAGCTATCAACAAGTCATATCTAACTTATGCAATTTACAATTTAATAGCCTTATAGCAACCAGCTATCAACCAATCATATCTAACTTATGCAATTTACAATGTCGCAAAACTGTTCACGATGTAGTCAGTTATAGGCTGCCAATATGTACACCATTCGGTGGTTTATTCCCTATATCCACAGCGAGAACACTGTTTCCAGTTCTGGCAGCACATCAGAAAGCAGTAATTGAAACAGGGAGATCAAAACCTGTATTTACATGAATTTTTTTATTATATAATACCCCAATGTGATCCACATTTCAATTTTTACATTGCCCATGGTTGTTACAAATCTTAGGTAACTTTTAATAGCATACCTCTGATATAAGACTTACTAATTTGGATGTCAATTTCATTTCTCACGACGATACCCATAGAAGCCCCAAGTACGCTTCCTCCGATATGTTTCTGCCAGTCGACGGAGGGACTTTTTAGATGAAAGGCGAATCCTTGCCAGATTCGGGCGAGGGCACTGGAGAGACTTCTCTTCAGGCGGCTGTGTTCTTTTTGTGTTATGTTGTGAGACCTAAATATAAATGATGTTTCAGTATTTGCCTTTGAATAATTTAACTAGAATATGATCCAAATAACACACACCAGATGACATGCTGACAGAGAAGTCTTTATACCAGAACAACTAACACATACAAACTGCATAACAACATAATGTGTGAAAATGTAAACTATATTTACAACGGGCATTTATGATTAAAGGGTGCCAATACTTGTGAAATTTTTATTAACTGTTACATCATAAGAAATTACTCAACCTATCTTCGTATAATTGTCAATGTATTATAGTTACCCGGTAATTAAAAAGTCACAGGAAACATAATCATTTTATCACGGTCACACCCTTTGCAACCCATTTTTAAATGATCTGGTCATAATGACTACTATTATGCAAATTGCATAAATCATGTATGACCTGTTTTCATATACACGTGTAGATGGATTAGGTTTAACATATTTCCAAGATATCATGAGTAGTTTTTAAAGACATAATAGTAAATTTTAAGCAATCATTTCAAGTTGAGCCTGTGTCCTTCATAAATGTCCAAATGCTTGAATTTGTGCCGATACAATATTATTATGTAACACGGCCCATATAAAATTTGTTTTGGGTGCAAAATGCATGTTGCCTGCAATAGTCCAATTTTATGGGGCATATAAGCTTTTCCAGAGCATTTGAAACCACCTCCCAAGTCATCTAGGGTTTACTGCATTTTTCTAAGATTTGTGAAGATGGTTTCTAATACATTGTCCTATGCTGTATGTAAAACTGTGGTGCATAATCACAATTGCACATGGCTGCCAATAACTTTTTTAATGATGTGATTATTGTATCCATTCATTGACATGCCATTAATTGACAGCTTGTATATGTGGCTGGTTAATTTATACCGGGTTCAATCCACCACCTATATTATCCAGCAGGTACTGGCAGCTACAGTTCAAATGCGCCCTCGCAATATATTTAATTCTGGTTGTAACTGTTTCATTAATGCTACAAAATGTGAATCAGCTATTCACCTGCCATACGATGGGTCAAGCAATATCTGGATATCCCCGCCGTGGGGATGTTTCTTGTAGCCTTTAATGGCTGCCAGACGAACAGTTCTCTCTTCTTCCACCAATGTCATTGACAGCAAAACATCCGCAACCTGTCAACAGTGCTTACAAAATCAACACTAGTATCTGATGATATTATGGACATATGAATTACAATAACAATAAAACTTCTACTTTATATCCTCAATATATATCCATGGCTAATTCTTCGAATCGATGAAAACATTTCTAAGACAACGATTACATAATTGTCCTGCCAGCTCAGACTTTTCAACAACATGAATTTGTTCACTGATCGTTATCATCTGGTTATTTTAATATATCAATGAGTTAATTATTGTATGATGACAACATAACCATAATAAACTGTTTGTTCTATGACCAGTCACAGTAGTACACCAATAACAGTCTCCATTTGTAATGGCTCATGATTGCAGTGCCTGGTTTGGATCCATCAAGTGTTACCAACATGACAAATTACCTTGAGTTTGGCTACATGTCACTGTAAACCATGATGCTATTACAAAGTGTCAAAAATACAGATTGCGGCCTATACAACAGTAAACACAGTAACAGTGGAAATATTCACTAAAATACACAGCTGACATTGAAATATGCCACTGTAAGCATGATATACATACAAATATATAAACGTACATAATATTACTGATACTAGTGCTATTTGTTACACGAAACAAGGCTTAACTCTGTCAAGGAATTGTACTAGGAACTCACATGTTTGTGGTGGTATTTTGCAAGTGCGTTGACAGCACTGTAACGCAGGTTGGTGTGAGCGCTGGAGTCGTTGACATAAGAAATGAGGTGGCCAAGAGACGTGTCACTTGCAGCATTGCCGAGTGCATGGATGTGTAGGGTCTTCTGACTCAAATGCTCACGTAATTCTTTCTCATTCATCGTCGAGCGCAACTGGCGATGGTGGTATGGGTCTAAATCCAAGCAATCAGGCAATATTTCAGTTACTCCTAATGTACACTTGCAGCCAGAGATCGAGCTGATAATGTGACAACTACATAAAAGCTTACTCAATACAATTTGGGGCAAAGACATCATTTCAAGATTTGGATAATTTATATTCAAATATTTGTTGAATAGACATATTTAAACCACACACACGCACGCACATGAACACACACACGGATTTATGCAATTACATTGTACAGTAAGTTTTACATGAGGCAACCAAAACTTAGTTCTAGAGCCAGCCTGTAGGCTTGGTAACCAAGACCATAACCAGGTCACAGTCCAATATTCTGACTGTGTACTGGCCTTCCTAAGTGAGAGAGGATCATCACATAAGACTTGTCAAGAAGGTGGAAGAACTTACATAATGCACCCTTCAAAGGATCAAGACCTACCATGAATGCCGAGTCGCTCTTCTAGTCTCTGTATCACACGGCTGGACCAGGCTGGGTGGGAACTCCTCACTTGTTTGGCAACATATGCCAACACCAGTGTTGCCCTATCATTGACCTGTTGTCTCACTTCATCATCTGGTAAATATTACTTTAATACAATTACATGGTTATTACAATTACAGTAATACTGTTTGTTAATGATTCAAATATCAGCATATTTTATTCCTCTTTTCTAATCCTTAAAATAAGTTTATTTCAGGCTGCCGTTGGTATGAGGAAAGTTTCATAGGCATACATGCACATTTCTTATTGAATGCATAAGTCATCCAACCAAAAGTTACTCTGACAATTCATATACGAAAATATTATTCTCTTGCCAAGTTATGTGACAAACATGTATGTTGATTGTGAATTCATGTCACTACTGATGTTCAAATATGGTAATTTCCATGTCATAAAAAAACAGTTCATCTGATGCTGGCAACAACACCAAGGAGATATTACTGAGAATGCCTGGGCCTTTTGCATAAGTAGCATAAATTTATGTAGAGACCTGTCCGCCCATCATTAGGATTGGTAGAAATATCACTGGAAGAGGACAAAATAAGGAACAAAAAGGTTTCAAAATCATGTGTTGTCAATTATGGCTTGAAATGGGTGTCACATGTGAGCAATTCCTGGGTAGTTCCAGCAATGCAGTAGATAAATATTACTACATATAGTCATATCAAAATAATGTCAATCTATGGAATTTTTGTAGAGCTTGAAACACAAAGCTGTGTTGCCATTCACCATATTAAAAGCCAAGGCGCACATTGTGGTATATCCCTCGGTGATGTCACCAACAGTAACTAGGTGTCACAACAAACATGTAACAGAAAATATACAGGGCCATAAACTGGTTGGAGAGGATTTCATACAAAATTAAATTTCACTTAGTTTTCAAAGTCAACACATTCATGTATATTGCAATGATACATACCACTGAAGTAAAACGGATGGTGAAAAACAACATGTTCCAAAGTGACAAAGACAATCTGTAAAAACAATTTGCATTTAATGATTACTCTGGATAAAATATTGCACCATAAGAACTACTTTTTTGCTGGGCAAAGGCTGATCAGCTAAATTTTATATCCATGTTATGTTTGCAATGATGAGACAATTTAATCAACTTACAATGAATCATAATTATACTATATATTGAAATGTTTTATTGCAGAAATATGTAGATAGATTGCAATGGTTTACGTTGAAGCATTTGTTGAGAACATATAACATAACAAACAGTTGCAATAAATAATAATTTTTTATCAATATGTCAAAGTATGTATCACAGATGGTAACAAGATCCTACCTCAGGGATTTGGGCTGACAAGCCAAATAGCTGGAACAAGGCTCTCATCACCAACTCAGCCTCAGGATGCTTGACAAGGAATATGCGACTCATCATAACTGTGTAGCAGTCAGATGTGTGTGCTGTTCCTAGGGCATCAATCATTGTCTGACGGGCAACTTCTGATTGTTTGTCACGAAGATACATCATTGTCAATTTGTCTATGTCGTTCCGGCTCAATCGATTCAACATCGCAGTGAGGTGTCGGAAACATGGCAGACCAGTGTTGCCTGCTTTAAAATGAAACAGGACAGTTTAGTTACCATATTTACCACTATTTATAACTACCTGGTAAGCATTATTTCAAGAAGAGTATAATAATGTTCTGTAAAGTAGCCTATTAAAAATAACTATTAAACGTGATAATAATAGTAACTATTTGTTTTTAACTAGAAGTAGTATTAGTTTAAATTATGATTAAAATGTTAATACTATACAACATCATATGATTTGGCAAAACAGCAGAAAGTAGTTGAATACTAAAAACCTATAGTATACTATAAAACTGTCAATATTTTCTTGGATTCATGTTTAGACTTTTCAGCACTTTACCGAAGATTGACACATGAAATCTACCAAACCCACCCGAAGATTGACATATCCCTGCTGTGTCGCCATCTAGTAAATAGCTTAGAAAAAACTTTAGAAGTGATATGGAATATATTGTTCATGGTTCCAAGATACGGTTATGCTGTAAGAAATTCACTTACTTTGGAGCACATCTTTTGAAACATATGACATTTTGACCCATCACCTACTTCATATACGACAGTGCATATTGTCAGTAAACACATGGTGCAGCTATGGGGGTCACCCATATATCCCCTAGTAGCTAATTGATACATGGAACAATTGGAGAAATTAGCCATCTCTACAGCACCACACCCCTCCCCCGAGAAAGACCACAAACTTCCCTTTCTGGATCTATGCACCCAGATTCTGGACGATGGTCCACAAAGATAACTATATACCGGAAGCCGACACACACAGACCAGTACCTCAACTTCAAGTCACATTACCCTCAACTCACAAACGTTCAGCTGTATGTTGAAGACAGCAAATCTGAACTGGCACATACCCACAATGCCCTGAGCGCCAATGGATACCCAGAGCGGGCGCTTGCACCCCCAGTGCTTGCACCTCCACCTAGTACGAACAACAACCCATGCCAACCTGATGTTGGGACTACCATACATGCAGGGTTATCAGAACAACTTGGCTGGATTTACAGTCACATGACGTGCACATGTACCATTAGCTGGCTAACACTCTCTGTTTTATAGTAGTAGTACAACCTAAAGAAAAAACAGAAAGAACACCGACGTGGAACCATCTACAACACCATGTGAGACAACAACGGCAGCCACACATACATTGGTGAAGCTAAGAGACCACTCAGCCAGAGGTTCAAAGAACAAACAAACCTCGACAAACCAACAGGAGCAGGAGACCACTGCCAGGCCACAGGATTCTCAGAGAGAGATTCTCAAACAGAGAGTCCCTACCATGAATACCACCTGCCCGCCATCTACAACCAAATAATCCCGCCGAAACCTGAGCCAGCACACGTGACACCAGTACGTGACCAAGACCAATACCTGTAGATGATGGAACAGAATGTTGTATGCTTCAAAAGATATGCTCCAAAGTAAGTTACTTGCCTCAATGGCAAACCTCACATTTTCATGTTTGTGGTCAACTAAGTATGGAAACGGAAAAGGTGATTAATTTGAACTTTTTTAAACACAATTTAAACTCACCTCCTTTGCGGGCCTTGATTATACAACTCATGTTTGTTCTGATGTTCCGCAGAAGATTTGCCAGGTCACATTTTGAAGGGGGTATCTAAATCAAAACAAAACATAATGACTGACATATATTACTACTAACAGGCTTACTGTGAATATTGAATTTTTTATTTACTGGTGAAATATGCATTTTATAATTTTTTTATTCAGATCTGTAATGCTAATTCATAGCCATTGTAGTTATTCCATTTCATACAAAATCATATTTATAATACCCAAACCTAATACCTAATAACAAAACATAATAATACATGTAATAAAACATGTCTGACCGGAAGTACTTTCAAACTGCTGTTGAGTGTGTCAACTTGAGCACCAGATTCATCATCTATGTGTTTATCTTTCATTGCATCAGCTCTCACAAACATCAACATCCCTGTGGAGGTTCCTCCCATCTTTGGTAAACCTGAAGGTGAATAACATGACAAGTAATACCACTGGTGTGTACATTTACATGAACCTTGAAGTTTTAGTAGCCTTTGAAAGTTTGTCAACATTGTTATATTTATACGTCTTTTATTCCAGAGTATTAAAATATGTACAGTTCAAGTACCTATACAGAACAGTCCAAACAGCCGAGCAATAATACAGGGTCATTTTGCTTATCATTTCATAACATCATTAAGAACATGTACAGTATTACACTAAAACTACTAAACTTCTATGAAAAACTAAGGGTAAACATATGTAATACTAGTATAAGCAATCACATTTCTCGAAAGGCAATGCCTGATAGTGTTGACTGGTCTCACTTCAATTTTTTTAACTACTTATCATCTTATCACTTTCACACAGACACTGGAAACATATTGAAATTTTAACTGAGTATTATTGCTTTATGATAAATGTTTGACAAACACCCATTTGAAGAAATCTGTATGCCATGGCACACTACTTTATTATTTTTACCTATGACAATTGCACTGGAAGGGCAGGGCGGTGCCAGGGTAGTTGCTAAATAATTTCCTGATTCTTGACGTAGTCAACCAGAGTAGAATAGATCACGACACTGTAACTGTTGACTGACAAAAACTCAAACTTCAAAATGTAGACAACCATGTTTGACCTTGGGGCTAACAAAACATGAGTTTAGCGGTTTTCTTGCACACGTGCTGGGAGTATTGCGCTTCACTTTCTAAATTATTTCATTAAAGTATTAATCTTGTCGCAATCTAAATATCGATAACTACACAAGATAGTATTAATACTATTATCTTGTTCGTTTTCTAATTTATAATAATCATCGAACTTCTTCTTCCATCAAAGTGTCACGAAATTAATATGTACAAGTGTGTGTTATCATGTCAACAACACACGTGGCCATAGTAAACAATTTATTCAGATACCAGCCAAAACTCAGGTATATCTCTACGTCATCATCATGCCAACTGTAATGCACACGTGCTGGGAGTATTGCGCTTCACTTTCTAAATTATTTCATTAAAGTATTAATCTTGTCGCAATCTAAATATCGATAACTACACAAGATAGTATTAATACTATTATCTTGTTCGTTTTCTAATTTATAATAATCATCGAACTTCTTCTTCCATCAAAGTGTCACGAAATTAATATGTACAAGTGTGTGTTGTCATGTCAACAACACACGTGGCCATAGTAAACAATTTATTCAGATACCAGCCAAAACTCAGGTATATCTCTACGTCATCATCATGCCAACTGTAATGCCATGCATGGAAGGGGCTATCCGAAACAGTTGTCTGTCTATATGCCACGCCCAGGGTGGACATTTCTAAATCAAGACTAGCCAAACACATTCAATGTAGTGCTTCCAAAAATGACTAACCCCAACCCCACCCATATTGGCGTAATGACTTTCGGAATTTTACCAGTTAAAACATAGACATACTTTCACATAGTCAGACTCAGAGTAGACATACACTGATCGAACTGGCATCCTGGATAAGTGGATTAGAACTGCGATTTCAGCGTCTGTCTTAAAATTATACCTCTAATATCTTACCTTTCGCCGTTTCCTGGCTCTTAATGAGACCAAAACAACTTCTGAAGTTCCATAACAAGAATTCATGTTATTAATAATAATAATACTATTACATTAACCTGACTGATCGGAACGAACTCGATTCCTCAATCACACCGACAAGGCGGATTTTAATCGTCGAGAAAAATGACGTGTCGCTCAAAGCGGTTTACACTGGAACCATCATTTCACCACTATCCACTAGATGGCAGCACACAACTCAGCTACACAATTATTATCATTGAAACGCTAGTAGTAAGACGAATATGTGGCCTGCATTATACGTGCATTTGAATATGGGTAAATCCTTTG